>AYEL01077340.1:0-11711 GCA_000484575.1 Olivierus martensii
ATTTAATAAAAATAAATATAATAGGAAAATTCAATATTTCAACTAAAAAATTTAAATACTGTAATATATATTTGAAATATGAATTTTAAATTTTATTTAATTTATAACTGATACAAACCTTTGTCTTTGCCGTAATAGGAGCCCCCTTTTCCAATAATAAATCAACCACTTGATCATGGCCACTACGAGCTGCACAATGCAATGGTGTTAATCCATCCTAAATACATATTTGTTTAAATATTTCTCAATTTTTAAAAGAAATATATAGTAAATTTTTAAGTATGATAGTAAATGAAAGAAAAAAATATTAATTCATATATAATAAATTAAATTAATGTGTGTTCCACATATACTAGAAGCTAAAGATAATCTTTTATAAGTTAAAAACAATTTCAGCAATAAAATTAGTTTTTCTGATAGTACAAGTAGTCCTTGATTTATGAATGTCTCAACTTACAACTACTTGTACTTACAATGGCAATGTTACCAATAAATTCTGTGATTGATCAATGCAATTGAGAAAGGATTCAAGTCCCTAACCAATAGTCTAATAAAGGCATGGGCAACCTTTCCTAGTTTAGGGGCCAAATTATCATTCTGTCTCCGATTCAAGGTCTGGACCAAATTATTAAATAAAATAAACTAATATTAAATGAATTAAAACAAGTTGATAAAATTTATTATAACGATAAAAATATTTTAATCTGATTATTATGTTTTAAAATCAAACATTAAATCAAAAATGGTAATAAATTCTCTATTGCAATCAGTTTTACACTGTTTCGACTATAGTTAACCCTAACCCTAGAATGTTGTTATGCAGAGTTGTTATGCGATGTTTGTCATCGCATAACAATTTCAAATTAGGAGGTAATGATGTTAATTTTATTCTCAAATTAGGTTCGACACTGAAAAGACTAGTCGATCATCAAATTCAACCTTGAAAGTTGTTCTTTAGTTGAAAAGACTATAGTAAAGTGTTTCCCAAACTTTTTTGACAGTGGCCTGGTACGAAGTTTTAAAATTTTTCGCGACCCACCTTATGGAAAAAAAAACCATTTATTTACAAAACAAATTGTATTTTTAAAAAAAAAATCAAGTTATTTGTTTGTTTATTTCATACACAAAAATTGCAAAATAATTATATAAGAAAAATATAAGTAATTAAAAAATTAACAATTATATTCATTTAAAACTTTAGTAAATGAAGTAAAGTTTGTTTCCACATATTTTGTCCTTAGTGCAAAGGATGATGAATGTTGTTATGCAGAGTTGATAAAATTTATTATAACAATAAAAATATTTTAATCTGATTATTATGTTTTAAAATCAAACATTAAATCAAAAATGGTAATAAATTCTCTATTGCAATCAGTTTTACACTGTTTCGACTATAGTTAACCCTAACCCTAGAATGTTGTTATGCAGAGTTGTTATGCGATGTTTGTCATCGCATAACAATTTCAAATTAGGAGGTAATGATGTTAATTTTATTCTCAAATTAGGTTCGACATCCAATCTGTTTCGATACTTATTTTTTAAGTACACCAAGGCTGAGAACGCAGCTTCACACGTATAAGTGGTGACAAAAGGCATTAAAAATTGTATCGCTTTTTCGCTTACGCTTGGATACTCCTTTTGACAGCGCAACCAAAAATTAATTAGTGGTACAGTTTCAAACACTTTTTTCAGATCGGTGTCGCACGAAATTTCAATTAAATTATTAACTTCTTGTTCACTAAGATTAAACATTTCTTCCTTTTCAATTTCGACAGAAACAGGATCTTTAATCCACATATTATTTGAAGGAATATCCGGAAAGTAGTCTTTAAAACTATTTATTAGCTCCGAAAGATGTTCTTGAATTGAAACTGATAGTGTTTCTAGATGTAAATCTCCTTCATCATAGTTTGCATGGGTTTCAATAAATTTATGTAATGTTTCAAAAGATTTAAAATTTCCTTTTGAAAGTCATTGTTTCCACAGAGTCATTTTATTAATTATTGCAGCGACTTTTTCCAATACTTTGAAAATATTTAAACCAAAGCCTTGCAAATTTAAATTTAATTCATTGAATGTAGCAAATATGTCGCACAAATAAGCTACTTTTATTAACCAGTCGAAATCATGGAATCTATCCTTAAATGGAAAAATAGCATCTTTTTTAGATGGTGGTTGTTCATTCAGAAATAACAAAGCTTCGTCTTTTAGCTCAAACAGACATTTTAAAGCATTTCCTTTTGAAAGCCATCGTGAATTACAATACAAAAGGAGGTGTTTATGATCACTTCCCATTTCCTTGCATAATTCGATAAAAAGTCTGCTATTTAATGGACGAGATTTTATGTAGTTTACAAACTTGACACATTCTTTCAAAGTTATGTTTAAATTTAAAGGCAAGCGTTTTACCACCAACGCTTGTCTATGGATACTACAGTGCATCCATACACAATTAATGGCTAATTCTTGAATTTGTTTAAACAAACCTTTATGACAGGCTGCCATTGCACGTGCTCCGTCGCTACTTAGACCAACACACTTCATCCAATCAATACCGTGACCAGTGACAAAATCATTGGTAAGCTTAAAAATCTCATCTGAGGTCGTTCTTGTCGATAGCCTTTTACAATACAAAAAATTTTCTTGTATGATGTCTTCGTCAATATATCTGATAAAACACATTAGATTTGCATTATCCTCGATATCTGTGCTATCATCTACTTGCAAGGAAAAAACTTGCTTTTTTTTACTTTAGTAACTAGTTCTTCTTCTAAATTTTCGCAATATCGTCAATTTTCCATTTAACTGTATTATTTGATAACGGTATCGCCGAAAATAAACTTTTTTCCTTTATTCCGCATAAATTATTTGCAACAATTTTTAAAGCAGGAAGTATTAATTTTTCTCCAGCACTATGAGGATACCCAGTCTCAGCTATTAATTTGGAAATTTCAAAAGCTGTCAAAGTGAGGTTTTTATTTGACTGGTGAGGAAAGAGTGCATTTTTCATTTTTTCTTGAGCAGCAATCAATTCCTTTTTCTTATCAGCAAAAAAGTTAATTGCCTTATCAGAGTACTCAGAATGAAGTGTGTCTAAATGCTGTTTCAACTTTGACAGTTTCATACTTTCATTTGAAAGTTGCTCATTGCAAATAACACATAGAGGCAAATTATTTTGACTGCCGCCAGCAATGAACCCAAACCGTAAATATTCGTCACAATATTTGCGAGTCCAATTAGCTTTACGCTTGTTGTTTTGGTGCTGTATATCTGCTTTAGGGGCTTCAGACAAAGTATCTTCATGATCATGATGTTTAGCTTTGCTCGTACTTGGTTGATCATCATTTAAATTTCTGGTTTTGTTGATTAACCATTTATCCATTTTTAAAAAGGTCGAAAACTATTATAAAAAGAATTTTTTTTAGTGATGATTTATAAGAAAAAGTATTTTTATTACTTACCAATATGAAGTTGCTATTAATAATTAATTATAATATGTATTGTCGAAATAAAATAAAAAAATTTAAAATATATCAGCTTCTTTTGACACACGTGATTTTGCGGTACACGTATCAAAGAAGGCAATATTTTGAATGACGAAATCGCAGGCAAACATGCACAAGCATGTGGACAACAGGTAATGCACGTGCGCGGGAAGGGGAAGACCTAGCAACGTTAGCAACACAACGCGCGGGCTCAAGCGATAAAGCTATATGAAAGAGTACAAATACATGCTTTGCCACTATTCCTAGTGTCTAACTGATGTAAAAAAAATATGTAAAAAAATTTTTTTTGTGTTTTTACAATTTTTTTTCGCCACCTGGCAAAATTTTTCTACGACCCGGTGTCGCGACCCACACTTTGGGAAACGTTGCTATAGTAGAACACATCATGTTTTCTCCCACCACAAATTTGATCAATGTCGCTGAAATGTATCAGGGCCAGATCTGGCCCATGGGCTGGGGATTGCCCATATGTGGTCTAATATATATAAAAAAAACATCCTTTTTATGTTTGATTCTTATATTTTTGAATTTGTTAAATTAATTACAATAAAATAATGTAATAATAAATATTGTTAGTAAGCAATCTATTATTTATTATTACACTCTATTTCTGACTTATGAATGCAGAGTTTGAACCAAACCCTGTTTTAAGTCAAGGATTTCCTGTATCTTACGTAAATTAATTAATTCTATATATATGATCTAATTTAAGAAATAAGTTTAACAGAAGTAACATCAAAACAATAATTATAAAGTGCTTTCAGACTTATAACACTATCCTTGGTAACTATACAAAAAATATTGTATAGCTACAGAATGAACAGATATTACCAGTACAAACCCAAAATGAGATATTATCCCTAAACCAGTACAAAATGAACAGAGATTACACCCAATTCAGTAACTTAAATGTCTGCATAAAGATACAGACATTTAAGTACTTGGGGTTTATTCTTATTCATGAATGATGCATTTCACTTTCTTATCTATCTTTATGCAGACATTTAAGTACTTGGGGTTTATTCTTATTCATGAATGATGCATTTCACTTTCTTATCATATCATATATAAATATACATACTTACACTATAAATATAATTATGATTGTGATGTAATCAATAAAAAATTATAAATAAACATGTATAGGAGTCCATGAACAATGATACAATATCCATTCTTGTGGGTGAGGTAAGAATTGAAGAGTGTGATCCCAAAACAGTTCATTTTGATCATTTTTTTTATTTGATGCAAATACATACTCCTATCGAAGTCATCTATCTTATTAAAGGCCAATTTGTTCCCAAAACCATGCCAATCAACGTGTATGGGACACTTGATTCCTGCTTTGCTTTTGAAAACTTGCTCAGTCCAGAAAGCAGTAACGATGAAAACTCGCTCAGTTCTTTGCGCATGAGCAGAGCTTTTTCCTAATCCTGCCAGCACGGCAGTAAAAAAAACAAACTGCTATTACTACTGGCAATAAATTTGTTGTGGGAATTTTTGTCATGTTTATTAAGGGTGAAATTGTTATATTGGTTATTAATTTTCATGTTAGAAGCTCTTGAAATAAAATCATAACATTAAAAATTCAAGTTTCTGGGGACTTTTATATCTATTGTTAAAAGGAAATTTATTTTCTGAATTTTAGTAGTTCCTAATTTGAAATGATTAAATACATATTCTGGGCCCTTTCCCATGAGTATAATGTACTCATAGGGAAGGCCCCAGAACTTCCCCATGAAGTAATAAAGGTAATGTTTGAACTTCCCGATGAATACATTGTAATTAAAACTTTTTAAAACTGCTATTACATAAAATAACAACCTTGAACACAAGCACTTCAGCAGTTAATGTCACTTCGCTACTTTATTAAAACTCAAAAAACGCTTTCGGTATCTTTGATACCATCTTCAGTTTACAAATTCAATGGAATCATGGAACAAATTCAAGATGGAAAATTTTTTCCATCTTGAATTTGTTCCATGATTCCATTGAATTTGTAAACTGAAGATGGTATCAAAGATACCGAAAGCGTTTTTTGAGTTTTAATAAAGTAGTGAAGTGACATTAACTGCTGAAGTGCTTGTGTTCAAGGTTGGAATACATTGTACTCATGTGGAAGTTCAAACATCACTTCTTACTACAGTCGATTCTCATTATTCGAGGTAGTTATGTTTTGTAAATTCTTCATGAATACTGAACCATTGTGCCTATGGGAAATATAGAGTTAGAACACTATTTTCGGCGCTCAGCAATAATCTGTGAATAAGCATGAAAATCGAATTTGTGGTTACAAATTAATTTTCAGGAATAGTCGAATGCATGAATAGGGAATCCTCGATTACAAAGAATCAACTGTATTTTAATACTTAAATCAAAATAAATTTAGTTTTTCCTCTAATAAAGAATGAAGTATATTGAAAACACGTTCAGTCCTTGGACTTAGCGAGTTTCCATTAAACACCAGTCATATTTAATCATTGTGTATTTAAAAATTAATGTTGACTGATTTCGAGATTTTACTGAGAAGTGCATATATATAAATTAGAAACAGATATCTGATAGTAAATAATCATTCATATAAGAAATACTTTCTCAATTCATATTTTGCTTCTCCTGAAAATTAACAAAAACGGACTGAATGCGTTTTGGGATCACACTCTTCAATTATTCATCATAACATCCGTGTGTCATAAAAGTGACTAAAAAATGACTTCTTTCTTCTGCTATGGGTTTGTTACATTTTTTTCTGATATGATTTTTTTCTCTTTCCTTATACATTCTTTACATTTTTTATTTCATCCTTCATTTTTAAAAGATTTTAATTATTCTCTTTCTTTTATATTAAAGATATAATGTACAGTAACATCTTTTTGTTTTAGTCTGATTCCTTCAGTTTTTGTGTTCATTAAATTTACTTCTATTATATTAAACCCATAACAAATATTGTTGATTAGCAAATGATAGATTTAGAGTATTTCCAACTTTGACCTATAAACTCAGTTTGGGCAAGATCATAAGCAATCATCAGAAATCAAGGATTACTTGTATTACTATACATATTTATTGCAATTTTATTTTATTTAATTACAGGAGTTCACCAACTTAGGCAAATCTGACTTATATAAATTCAGCTTTACATAAAAATTTTTGATATGGAAAATATTAAAAAAGTATTCATAATTTAATATACAATTCTATACTGCAATTTTACTATAGTAATATTACAACAATGATTATTATTACTACAGATATTTAATCGTTGATAATAAAATTATCAAAATAGAAGTTATTCAAAAATTTCCTAAAACTTTAACAGATTGTTCAAACATCTTTTCCAATAAGTGCAATGTTATAAATGAAGGTTAGATTTGTAATGATTAAAATTCAAAATACTCAACATACTTTTAAAAAGTAACACAGTTCAGTAATACTAAATAAATGCTGTTTATTCTATAAAATGTGGAAAATGTATATCATAAGAGAGACAATACCTTGCATAGTTAAAAATAAAGAAAATATTACGTAGAAAAGTGGAATGCAAAGTACATTTTTATGCTCAAGTTTTTAAAAAAAAATAAGCAATTATAGTTTTAATGTCTTTTTCCAATCATTGGCTGATTACTATGTAATGGAATCCATTCTAGGGCCAACTACAAACTTCCTATATCTGTGCTGAGGTAGCAAGACTTTATAGTAGAGAAAAATATGTCCAGATCAGACATCAAAGACATTCTCCAAGGCATGGATTGCAAATTCAATCCTGGGTCAAAAAGACCCAGGGTAAGATCCAGATATATAAATTACTTTATTATATGTGATTTCATTGCAACATTTCAGGAAACATTCTGAAACTGAAACAAAACATCCAATCCAACTAAAGTAGTATTGAAGCCTGGCAAGAGTATCATTTTTTTCAATTAAATTATACATCATTAAATCAACATTTACTAAAGGGATTTACATGATCCAAATAGTCCTATCAAGCCAAACTTCCTCTAGTGATTTATTTTTGAAATAACTGCCAAATTAATAACTTTCTTTTTTATTTATGATGCAGTGCCACCATATATTGGATTAATAGTTTAATAATTGAAAGTGAAACGAATCAATTAAATAACAGATGGCACCACTTTATTCTAAATTTAAATAAATAATTATTAATCCAACAGATTGTGGCACTGCAGCATAAATTAAAAAAAATAATTATTAATTTGGCAGTTATTTCAAAAATAAACCTACTATGGGAAGTTTGGCTTGATAGGACTATATACATCATTTTCCTTCTAATTAGATATTAAGTGACAGGACATTCCAGTACTGCCCCCACACATATGGTAAGTGTCAGCAGTCAAATGGAACTGAAAGGGCTGAATTTGTATCTCTTTTGAAAAATTCTGGAAGTACTGGAATTCAGAATTAAACTCCACTCCTCTATATGGATAATATTCAGCATGCTTCCACCTGATAGCTGCCATTATTGCAAATTCAATAATGACAGCTATCATAAGTTAGAATCCTTTGTATTGTAATAACTATTTGTAATAGTAAATTAAAGAAAGCTACTTTCTTACTTTCTTAAATAAGTAAATAAAACTCAGCACTAAATAGCAAGCATAAATTTTATTTTATTTTATTTTTTGTATTTGTATTTGTAATATTCAAATACAAGCACATTTAACAGTGAAACTATTAAAAACTTTAATATAACAAAAACGTTTTCGGTATCTGAGATACCATCATCAGTTGTACAAAAATGGAACACAGAATTACATTTATTTAAAAAATAGAACGAAAATTATTTAAATATTAACATCAAAATTAAAATTACTATAATAATAAAATATTAATATTCTATTAAATCATCAGTTGAGTTCTTAGAAAGGTTGAGATCAGTCACAATCG
Organism: Olivierus martensii; assembly: GCA_000484575.1. Classification (NCBI taxonomy): domain Eukaryota; kingdom Metazoa; phylum Arthropoda; class Arachnida; order Scorpiones; family Buthidae; genus Olivierus; species Olivierus martensii. Next base: position 8,412 of record AYEL01077340.1, read on the forward strand.
AAAATACAGAAATGATGTCACTTCTTGACTTTGAATCGTTATACCCTGCCCTAAATTTGTATGGCACATGCAGTTTATTCTATAGATTCCTCTAGAGGCATGCGCAAGAAGAAGAGTCTGACCTTAACATGCTTAGGGACTTAGCCTATATCATTTGTCATGAGTCATGTTTTGAATTTAAAGGGTCATTTTACCACCAGAAACAAGGAGTCCCAATAGGTAGCCTGATGGCTGGTATTCTTGCTGAGATAGTAATTAGAGAAATTGAAAGCCTACCTTTAAATGTTAAAAATGAGATAAAATTATATATGTGTTATGTAGATGATATTTTTATTATGTGGAGAAATAAATCATTAAGCAATCTTGCTATTGAACATTTTACTAGACCAGAATACGGTCTCAACCTTAAGCTTACCAAAGAGGATAATAAAGTAATGAACTACCTAGACATTAAGATTCAGGCAGGAACCAGAGGCCTTGAGACTACCGTATTCTACCGTTAAACCCACGAATACCCCAGTTTTAATACTGAAATGGTCATACGATCCCTGGGCATATAAGGAACTTAACCCATCAACTTGTCTGACATTTATAACATTACCGATTTCTTTTTTTTTCGGTATCTCCAGTTTTTCTATCCGGTAGAGCTTTACGATCTTGCACGTTTTTTATTATCTTGGCATCATGCCAAAGAGCATCAATGTCTTTTTCAAAGATTCTTTGAGCTAAGGCAGTGGAAAGGTTGCCCTTGGATATACTGTCTTTATGCTCAGAAATTCTATCTTTAAAATTTCGGGCCGTAGTCCCAATGTAAACCTCTAACTGGTTATCTTCTAAATTTTGCAAAGGTACCTTGTAAATACCTGACTTGTAAGCATTAGATCTTTTACTTTTATCATTGCGAAGCAAATTAAAGATGGTAGTGGCTCTTTTAAAGGTACGGGCTAAATTAGCCGATTTAAGGGTAGTTTTAAGAGCATTACTAGAGTGTAGCCTGTACGGTACCGGGAACTGACTCGAAGTGTCAAAAGCCCGCTCACTAGAGGTTGAAGCTTCTTGCTGGTCAGAGGGAAAAGTTTGCCTCTCGTACTTGGCTTTCTCTTTCTGATATAGGTTTCGCATAAATCTGGAAGTATATCAGTGTTTTCTGCTGAGATTAAAAATCCGATTTCGCTCAGTTCTATGAAAATTTTTTTTATAGACAACTATAGGGGGTCCCTATAGGTAGCCCCATGGTGGGGGTCTTAGCTGAGTTAGTTGTCAGAGAAGTGGAATTGCAGATTAACCACAACCTTACTAATGAATTTTTATTATATTCTAGGTGTGTCGACAACATATTTATACTGTGGAAGGATAACCATAGCGCAGATGGCCTTGTTCAACACTTTTCCAGGAAAGAATTTGGGCTTACACTAAAACTAATGCAAGCTAGCCAGTCTGAAGTAGATTTTTAAGATGTTAAAATCATTGCAGAAGGGGATGTCTTTTGCTCTACTGTGTACGTTAAACACACTGCCATTCCTATTATTATACCTAGATGGTCATTTGACCCTTGGACATTTAAGAAGTCCGCCTTTGCTTCCTTTTTCAGGAATGCTTTACTCACTGTAGTAATGAGTTTTTTCATAAAGCTGAGTGAAATCAGATTTTTAATCTCGGCAGAAAACACGGATATACTTCCAGATTTATGCGGAACCTATATCAGAAAGAGAAAGCCAAGTACGAGAGGCAAACTTTTCCCTCTGACCAGCAAGAAGCTTCAACCTCTAGTGAGCGGGCTTTTGACACTTCGAGTCGGTTCCCAATACCATACAGGCTACACTCTAGTAATGCTCTTAAAACTACCCTTAAATCGGCTAATTTAGCCCGTACCTTTAAAAGAGCCACTACCATCTTTAATTTGCTTCGCAATGATAAAAGTAAAAGATGTAATGCTTACAAGTCAGGTATTTACAAGGTACCTTTGCAAAATTTAGAAGATAACCAGTTAGAGGTTTACATTGGGGCTACGGCTGAAAATTTTAAAGATAGAATTTCTGAGCATAAAGACAGTATATCCAAGGGCAAGCTTTCCACTGCCTTAGCTCAAAGAGTCTTTGAAAAAGACATCGATGTTCTTTGGCATGATGCCAAGATAATAAAAAACGTGCAGATCTACCGGATAGAAAAACTGGAGATACCGAAAAATAAAGAAATCGGTAATGTTATAAATGTCAGACAAGCTGATGGGTTAAGTTCTGCTTGGAAATATGCAGTTTGAAGAAATGTTTAACACATTTTATTATTCCCTTCCCTCTTCAGTAGATTAGTTTAACAAAAAGATCCTGTTTAAGAAATATTTTATTATTAAACAAGACAAACTTTTCGAAAACTGCTTAAATCTCTATTAAACATAGTTCATAAAAATAAAGCACAACTAGCAGTCTATATCACACCTTCAAATTTATTAAAAACGTTTTCGGTATCTAATTTTATACCATTTTCAGTTACACAATTCTAAAATAGAACTATCAAGTTCTAGAACAGAATAGTTATCGGTTATTTTTTAAATTAATTTAAGTCAGCTGAAGAATATTCTTTAGTTGTATAAAGGTTGCGTAATACAAACAAAAATAATAATAATAAATAAATAATGCCTAGCTTACAAACCAAATACTATAGCTTACAAACAAATATTATTATAACTTACAAATAATATTATAGCATACATTAAAATAAAATAAAGTATAACATCCTAGTAAACAGGTAGCACGCTATAAGTATCCTATTAACAGTTGCGTATAGCATATCTCCACGCTTTCGAGATTCCATCTGCTTGGTGTATATTAATAACATTTTCATTATTTTTATTACTTTTTAGAATTTCAATTTTTTCAGCAGTGAAAAGATCCTTAGGGTCATGCACCTTTCTAATAATTCTGGCCTCTTCCCAGCAAATATTAATGTCTTTTTCAATAGCCCTTTGTGCTAATGCTGTTGTAAGATTGCTCTTCTGCAAATCCACCTTATGCTCTTTTAAGCGGTCTTTAAGGTTCCTACTAGTTGCCTTTATATATACTTCCCTTCTGTTATCCTGGACATTATGTAGTGGTATTTTGTATATTCCTGCTTCCATATTTCCTTTTCTCTTAGTCTTATCGTTCCTTAGTATGTTGAAAATGGTTGGTAACCTTTTATAGGAGCATTTTCTTTTAGTTTTCTTTAATGTCTTTTGTAGCATTTTATATTCATGGATGTTGTACGGCAGGGCTATCCTATCTAACGTATCCGTTGGATTACTAGAGAATTCATTAAGCCGCA
>AYEL01077344.1:0-60438 GCA_000484575.1 Olivierus martensii
AATATTAAAGTATATATATTGTTTCCTGCCTTAGAGCTGTTTAATATTATTTATTTAGTCTAAAAATTGGCAGAGTAAGAACTGAATTAATTTCTATTCATATGTTATTGTTTGTTAAAATATCTAAATACTCTTGTATTGGTTGCTGAATAGTATGATAATATTTATAATTAATTTTATCATTTATAAAGAAATTTGAAAATTTATTTTAAAAATCTACATTTTATTTTTTTAATTTTTGATGTTTTTATTATAAGTTTAGCCGATGGTTTGGTCCTTTTTATGAAATGTTTTATTACTAAAAAGAACTGTTAAAACAATCCTATAATATTTATATTTATAAGGCCCATCCATCTTGTCCTATCTACCTAATTTATGGTTCTGAAACAATAATTTGTATGTATTTCTAAATTCTGACAAATTTATAGAGTGATACAATAATTTTTTCCATTACTGTTATATATTTTTATTGACTATTAACTATTATATTAGTGTTAATCTTATATACTAACTATTTTATATATATTAACTCTAATATAATATTTCATCATTCCTGAATCTCAACAAAAATATTTAACAAAATTTAAATGATAAAAAATCAGAATCAAAACATATAGCGAGTTTTTCTGCACAATCATGTGATCATTGGAAGTTCAAATCTGATATTCAAAATCAGCTGAAAAATAATCATTCCATATTTTCTAAATGATCAGAACTATCCAAAAATGCATAAATTGTCAATCAGAAACATTAAAGATTGCTATATTTTCATTTAATGTTAATTATATGTGCATTAACAGCAGCCATGTTTACTTGTTACAAAGGATTAATCTATATGTATCTGAACTTATTTATGAAACACTCAGTAAATTAAAATTTTTGAATTTATTTAAATATGAACATTTATATATATTTGCATATTTTTAATAATTGAAAAAGTAAGCGTTTTTAGAAGAAAATATTTTGCATCCAACTGCTATCATAGTAAAGAGGATGCATATATTTTTGATCATATCTGTTCATTATCTAATAAGTAAATATCTGCAAAAAATATTAATTTATATACCATCATACCTATCAAAAATTTTTAACAAAAATATTAAAAGAATCAATAAGATGATTTTTATTAGAAATAAATCTGGCAGAGCACAAAGATGGGACAGAAACATTATGTGATTGATTCAGTGAATCTTATGATCTTGTCAAAACGTTTCAGATTTTTTTATTACCTTATGTATAAGCCAATTTCACTTCTTCAAATAATTTTTTCTGGGAAAAGATCCTTGGCTTATATATGAGTAAATAAGATGGTATTATTGCTAATATTATATATATTATATAATAGTATACCAACTATATATATATTATTATATACTAGCTATACATGTCTTTGTTGAAATTAATTTATATCAACTTAGAAGTTGTAAAATAAATTTTAGGTGATTGAAAATGTTCCTTGTATTATAATAAAGTATTTCCTGCCTGATGCTGGATTGTTTTCTACTATAAATTTAATTTAATGAAAGTTTATTTTCTTAAATTAAATAAAAAATATATATAATTATTACCCAAATTGAATGTAATTCTCCATTATTAATCTTTGATATTTAATATTTTAATAATCTTAATGTAATTTATTTAATTAGACAGAATTAGGTTCATTTAGATAATACTGTTCAGAATTAGTTTGTGGCATTATAATGACCATAGCAAAGAATAATAATAATAATATAATTTTTTTTTTTTATAGCAAAGTCCTGCAACAATGCAATTATTAGCATCAAAAGCACAAGACAATCCTAATCTGACTGATAATTGGGATGATGCTGAAGGCTATTATCGTAAGTTGAAAAAAAGTTAATCTAGTTAATAATTCACAAATAAATCATCCTCAAATGTTGAATACCTAATTAACTCTTTTATTTTTTTTTTAAATTAATAATCTTTTTAATCTTTGATTATACTATTATATATTTTTAATGCTTTTAAGTAATTATTTGATAAATTATTAAGTAGTTTTATATGATGACAAAGTTTTTGGACTTGAGTTATCAAAAGCATTTATATTCAAATACAAATAAACCTTGGTTTATGAGCCTGTAGCATTCTTGTAAAAATGCTTGAAAATCAATTCTAATAGATTGGGATTAAATTATCATTAATTTATATGAGAATAATTGTATTGTATTCCTTACTGCAAAAATGTTATCTGTTTTTCACAGAAATATTCTGTAAAATAGTTGTTCATTTTAGATAGTACATGATACTGTCTAAAATGACAATAAATGATAAATGATGGTAATATTCTGTAAAATAGTGTATAGTTATACATTTACAGAAATATTCTGTAAATGTATGTTCATTTTAGAATATTTCTGTTTTTCACAGAAATATTCTAAAATGTCTTCTAATCATAGACATGATAAAATTACTTTAATAATTATCATTGTCATAATACTATTTAAAAAGGCAAAGGCTGCTTCACAATATATGTACTGCCACTATCAGAGAGCAAATCAAATATGTTTACTTCAATACATTAGCAATGGATACATTCACACTATACTCCACTGTGACCAACAGTTGCCAACTGACATTCTTGATGAGAATACTTTGATGTGTCTACCTCTGTAGTTTGTACCCTTGTAGTGTTTGTTTGATAGCATGAATATGTACTGTCTACCAATTCTTTTTCTTGGATAAGTTGGCTATTTTTATTGGATCAAAATGAATATGAAAAAATTCAAAATCATGAAATTTTAAAAACATGTCATAAAATTATTTTGTTTCCTTCTTTCATATCTTTATAAAATAATTATATAAAAAGCAAGTGTATTTGATTAAATAATTTATTGGTGGACTGGTCTGTATGCAGAAATTCCAAAACTCTACTGTTGTAGGAGCAGGGATTTATTACTAGAGAATGGATTTATTATTCCTTTGGACAGTTTGTCATTGTCTTTTAGACTAGAAATCTATGATATTTCTGTATATGTCTAACTCAATCTTGACAGGGAATATTAATAAATATTTATATCCTATCAGATATTCAAGCTGCTTTAAAAGTACTTGATGGAAATGCCCTATTTAATTGTAGAACTAGCTACCAGAAACAGAGTTCAACTTATTTGGATGCCAGGGCACAAAGGGATTGAGGGCAATGAGGTTGAAGATGGACTGGCTTACAGTTCAGCATTGGACTTCCCATTGGAGGACCACTCCTGGACTATAGAAAAGCAAAAATTCTTATTTTAGATCTTTAGAGAGAACTAGAGTTGTTTGCATTACACAAAAATCAAATAAGCATTGTTAGTGATTCTCACTGAACACTGTCATCATAGGAGACATTTTCAATTAATTGGGATTATAAATGTCAAGAAAGAAGTGTAATTCCTCTTTACATTTTGTGCAAATAATAAGGTATGACTAGAATTGCATTATCCTACATCAGAAGATCATTTTACATTACATTGAACCTATTGAAGACAATACTGTCTTTTGTGAGTATGATATGACTTCTTATGAATGGTCCTATTAGACTTTTATTTATGATATTTTGCACTATTATATATTTTTCATAAAAGCAGTTAAATGATCATAAATTTTCATTATTTTAAAATGTGTATTCATATAAATAGATTATTATATATCAGGGCCCATAAATCAAGATTTATCTGTAATTAATTGGGGTAATGTTGGAGTTATTTGTTCACTAGTTTTTTAGTAAATCATTATATTTTGTTTAAAATTTAATTTATTATTGCTTTCAATTAAAATATTTTAAAGAAAATTTATAAACATTTTATCTAGGTGTACGAATTGGTGAGGTGCTAGACAATAGGTACACTGTTTATGGTTATACAGGCCAAGGTGTATTTAGTAATGTGATAAGAGCTCGTGACATGGCTCGTGGAAATAATGATGTTGCTGTTAAAATTATTAGAAATAATGAAGTTATGTAAGTTTTTTGATTAATGTATTTCATTTTATCCTCTAAATAAATTGATGTGCATGTTTCTTTATAAATGAATTTTTATTTGGAATAAAAATAATTCCTCTCTTTTCAGGCACAAAACTGGTCTTAAAGAACTGGAAATGTTAAGACGATTAAATGATGCAGATCCTGATGATAAATTTCATTGTTTGAGATTATTTAGGCACTTCTTTCATAAACAGCATTTATGTTTAGTATTTGAGCCATTAAGGTTTGTAAAATAATTGTTAAATTTATTCCAATTGTGATAAATTATTATTATATAATTTATATATTATTTATAGTATGAATCTCAGAGAAGTTTTGAAAAAATATGGGAAAGATGTTGGATTACATATTAAAGCTGTCCGATCATATAGTCAACAATTATTTTTGGCACTTAAACTTATGAAACGATGCAATATTTTGCATGCAGATATTAAACCAGATAATATTCTGGTAAGTAATTTTGTTTGTATGCTCTTTTTTTATGTAAACTAAAAATTTTGATTATTTCAGGTAAACGAAAGTAAATTAGTGTTAAAATTATGTGATTTTGGTTCAGCTTCACATGTAGCAGAAAATGATATAACACCTTATCTAGTTAGTCGTTTCTATAGAGCTCCTGAAATTAGTAAGTTATTTTAATTTTTATATCTTAAAAAATGGTTTATCATGCTTTTAATACTTACTTATTTTATTATTTTTAGTACTTGGTTTAGGATATGATTTTGGAATTGATATGTGGAGTGTTGGTTGTACATTATATGAATTATACACAGGAAAAATTATGTTTGCTGGAAAATCAAATAATCAAATGTTAAAGTTTTTTATGGACTTAAAAGGAAAATTTCCAAACAAACTAATAAGAAAAGGTGCTTTTAGAGAACAACATTTTGATTGTAATTGTAATTTTTTATCTCATGAAGTAGATAAAGTTACAGAAAGGGTAAGATACATAAAATTATTTTTATTTTTAAAAGTTTTATATTTATAAATTTTAAATTTTATTCAGGAAAAAGTGGTTGTCCTAACAAATATTAATGCTAGCCGAGACTTACAAGCAGAATTAATCGGAAGTCAGCGGTTACCAGATGATCAGTATCGGAAAGTTTGCCAATTGAAAGATCTTTTAGAAAAAATTTTGATGTTAGACACAGCAAAAAGAATTTCCATTAATCATGCTCTAACTCATCCATTTATACAAGAAAAAATATGATAAGTAAGTTTTATATTCAAATGAAATTAAGTTTTCAAAATACTTGTTATTGTTTTAATTAGTAACACAATTGAATAAATTCTGTAAATAATTCTTTACCAAATGAGAATTTTGATTAATGAAAATCAGTGCAATAAAAATATTCAATTATTTATGTATCAGTAGTCACTGGTGAAAATACTGTTGTATAAATATGTAAAATTGGGCATTACTTAATGAATGATAGATAAAATTTTAATCAGCAGTCTATTAGCAAATATATATATATATTACAATAGGTACAACTTATACCTATTTGTTAAATTCCCATAAAATACTAATGAAAAATTCTTCAAATAATTTACATTTTTAGAAATATCACTTATGGCCTTAAATTTTTGAATTTCATTTGACCATTCTCTTTGCAAATTGAAATTGCAACAGAAATTACTCATAAAGCAAAAACTCATAAGCCAAGAATCAATTTCTCTTAGATTATAATGTTAAAATCAGGTTCTGTTCTCAGCAATGAAATTTGACTATAATAAAATTAAAGGCCAGTAAAATGAATAGTTTATGATTAAACAATGATTTATTTATCTAAAGAAATGAAAATATAGCTTTAAAATCAAATTTATTATAAAAAAGAAATTATTTGTCATAAAATGTTAAAGAATTATTATTATTATTATTAACAGATAAATAGATGAACTTTTTATACAAATAAAAAGTTCAATCTTGATTTCTGCTTTAGGCAGAAATCAAGATTGGAAGTTATTTATTTAATATACTGATAAAACCAGATTTTTATTATTATTATTAACAGATAAATAGATGAACTTTTTATACAAATGAACTACTGCTTTAGGCAGAAATCAAGATTGGAAGTTATTTATTTAATATACTGATAAAACCAGAGATCACACTGCTTCCACTTTTTGGGTGCCAATTTCATTTCTACAGTTTCATAGTAGAAGACAGTTTTTACTGCATACCCTGTTATACTGTATTGTGTAGCTACAGAATGAATTGAAATGCTTTTTTATGAATATTTACCTTATTAATTGCAATTAAGTTTCATATTTTCAATAATTTTGTTGTTTTATATTTGAAAAACTCTCCGACTCATTAGGCAGGTACTCTTAAATTCTTTCCATATATATAAATCAGATATTGATATTTTATCTAACATTATTTAGTTTTCTTTTAATATATTTTGACTTACTCAAAATTTTTCATTGCTTATTCAAACTTAATTAATTACAACTAGCCAATTAGCAAGAATTAGTTTTTTCAAAGAAAAATTACTTTATTAAATACAATTTTAATACTTTATTAAAAAAAAAATTAAATGTTAACAAATTGAAACAGAATTATTTTTGTTGTATAAAGATGAAGAGGAAATATAAGAATTCTGAAAACACTACTATGTAATTTAATAAAGTAATTTTTCTTTGAGAATATTAATTCCTGGTAATTATTTATTATGGTAATTATTTTGGCCTATTGTTGTGAGTTCATTTTACAGATTTTTACATTTATCTTTTGACTAAATTGTTGTTGTTAATGTATGTTTTTTTTTTATATATTATCAAATGCTCTTTTACATGATGTTTTTGAATGCTGTTGTCATTTGTTAGGGAGAAAAATGGCTAATAAACAATTATTGTAAATGTTTGTGTAGTAGAATACCGTATTTCATTCACGAGATTCTAAATATATTTTTTTAATAAAATATATTTAGAAGTACTTTTTACACTTCATTTTTATGAACAGTGTATTTAGTGCATTTTAACCCAACAAATCCTTTATCTTGAAACAAAAATAAATCGCAAGCCATTAATTACAGTTATAGTTAGGTTGACTACAAATAGTCTTTGATTTAACTGTAAGTCGGAATGATTAATAGCTGAAAATGTCCAAAATTTATGAATTTCTTACTACTGATCTTTATTAAGACATTATAAATTTCTTTAATAAATATAACAAACACAAAAAAGGACAATTTCTGCATACCATGAGTCTGGTCTTGAATTCTGGAATTTCATTGAATACTCGTGGAATTTTCTGATGACATCACTATTGTAAGTATGAGTGAGCCATAATTCATGGACTACGTGTATTGCCATTAAGCATTAAAGCACAATGCATTAATAAATTATTAAAAATGTTCAGGCAGTTTTTTGAAATAATCAGCTTTATCAATTCTAATTATATTGTAAAGTAATGAAAAAGATTTATTTAGCTTTCAAAAACACTCTAAAGCATTTGTTTTTAGTTACCTTTCAAAGGAAATGAAGGCTTATAAGACTGAACTCGTATCTGTTTGTATTTTTCTGTTTTTTTCTACTAATAACTTTTGAACTAATTAGATTTTCATGGTATTTGGAAGTGATGTTATGCCAGCTATTTTTTTCAATTGAGTCTAATTAATATGAAAAAAAAAAAATTCAAATTGTTAAATCTCGCTTAATTTTCATTTAAATTTTGTGAAATTTTTACAATTTATTGCATGTTTATTGTCATTCTAAAGATGTAAAAATTTTTTTCAAATTTTATTCATTCACAGCTTTTTGTTCATTATATGAGATCAGAGAAAACATGATTTCTTTTATATGAAATCTTAGCCATCCTCTGAAATGTTTGGTATTTTTTGATAATGGCAAGTCTTATGAATAAAATAAGGTATGAATGAAGAAAATCAGATAATATTGTAAAAATTATTGATGATAAATCAAATATTATGCAAATTTTAATTAATTTAATCAAAAAATCACAAAAATTTATTTAAATATTGCTAATATTTTTAATAAAATATATTTATTGTTATCTGTTTTCTTCATTTCAATAATTTTTATTTTAAATTTTTTGTAAATTTTAGAATTTATAATAATAAACATGACAGATACACTACATTCAATATAACATGCAGCACAATAAATAGGAGTGGCTGTGATTTCCTGAAAAATGACTGACTGCCATAAAACAATAAAAGTTACAGTCTGGGGTATTTACATTAGGATTTTCTCATATTTTAATAAATTATTGTAAAAGTAAAGCAATAAATGAACAGATAAGTAAAAATAATATTTATTTTAATAGAATTAACCAAAATTTTTGTATTATTGACATTTTCTTTTTTTTTCTTTCTTTCTTCTTCTTCTTCTTCTTTTTTTTTTTTTTTTTTAATTATCGGACTCAGTCCGTTTAATTAGAAGTAATTAATTCCAACTAATTGAATTCTTTGGCTTACAATAAAGAAAAATATCAGTGAAGTGACGTAGCGGAATCGTAGCTAATGCCCAAAAATCAAAGTTTATTAAAATAGATTAGAATTGATAAGATTTGATGAAAAATAATCCAAATTCTACAAATACAATCAAATTTTCTAACTTTAGAATGGAATTTAAAAAGAAATTTTGGCAATTGAAAAATTTAAGACCCATCATCAGAGGCATGTATTTTCAACCAGTAATTGTAAAAAAACTGTATGGTCCCAGGAAACCTCAATAGATAAAATTTTAGTGTCAAAAATTTGATTTTTGTTAACCTTTAATGCTCCAAAAGTAAAAAAATTAACGTTCTTTATTGCTCCAAATTATATGAAATATGATACTTAAAACGCTGTTGTCGTTCTGACCTGTGACGTCAGAACGACAACAGCGCTATCGCGGCAGCTTAGTTACGGCACAACCTTGTCTATCTATTAACCTTGATTCTTATGACCAATTACGACAAACTACAAGTACACTGGAGCTATGGTCAATGTTGCCACCGAACCAAAAATTTTCGGATCAGAAAATTTTAAAAAATGAATTAAAACAGATCAAAATTATCAAATTTCGGTGTCTGGATTTTTATTAAATTAAAAAAGCCTGCATTTAAACTTTTGTTTTAATTTTATTTAAATAAATCAAACAAAAATAACAAATTATTTCTCATAAGCATAGATAGCACTAATAATTATATCAATTGAAAAAATTTATTATCGCAATCAGAAAATGAAAATATTATACGTAAAATATGTGAACATGTTCTTGGGATAAAAAAATATTTATTAGAATAATTTATTAAAATGTTAATATATATATTATATGCATACGTTTATTACTCTAATTCTTTAACTATTAATTAACTTCCTCTCCTCTCCCTCCAAAAAAACTATATCTATATATCAAGGCGCACGGCAATGCGCCGGACCAAGTTCCCGCGGCGCACATCGTGTGTATTTACACAAACTAACTTAAGCCGTATTTGCCATCTCTATAACTTCGCTTCCGATTAAGCTAGTAAAACGAAAATTACATATGTTGTTAAGCTTTATTTCCTCATAGTCCTGTAAAAATTTCAAGCTTTAATATCAAAGTGTCTAGCTCTATGAGATGCCCCAGAAAATCGCAAATTTGGGCACTGACTCACTTATCAAAATTATAGTGTTCTTCCTGTTGACATTGAGACTTGAAATTTAGCACAAGTATAGGTCTTAAGATAAAGATTAAAGAAAATGTGTAACTTATTATTTTTTTCACCCAAAACAATCGAGCGCATCGCGTCGCATCGCATCTGGCAGTGCTGCGTCGCCTATATAGCAATCTTTTTAAAATGAATATATTGATTATAATTTAATGAATATATTTTTTAATGAATATATTTATTATTACGAAATATTCTCGTGGTTCCAGCCGAAGACATACTTTACCACCTGCATTAAAACACTATTAATACGAAACGGATAATTCATGAACATCGGTTAAAAGGAAAAATTGGCGTCGCGCGAAGAATTATTTAGCTATCTTAGATTATTATTTATTTAGCGTGTTTGTTTAATATAACAACTTAACAAAAAGTACTGATATCACACCAAAAACATAAATGTGAAAAAATGGCCCAAGTTCTATTAAGGCGGAGTGGGGTAATGGCGTACTTGGGGGAAATGCATTATCGGGATTTTTTTATTATTACCAAAAACATAAATGTGAAAAAATGGCCCAAGTTCTATTAAGGAGGAGTGGGGTAAGGGCGTACTTGGGGGAAATGCATTATCGGGATTTTTTTATTAAATCTATGCAAATAGATAAAAATAATATATAAATGTTTTAACAAAAATCATTTATTGACAAAAAATATACCTTATTATTTACCGAAATTAAATTTTATTATTCGAAACCTTAAAAAAAGGACTTCTTTATATATTAATATTTAAAACAATAAATTTATATTTACATTTCTAATATTCAGTGTTCGCTGCTAATGCAATTTCGTGTTTCCACTTAAATCTGTAAAATTCATTAGATATTCACGTCAATCGTTATAAAGTAAACAGGAGATTCATGTTTTCTTTAGTCTCTTTTGATGACTTCACTGGCAAATGATATCCATTAAATTTACTGTTTTAAAAATTGATCGTGAAAAATGCAGAAATTTTTTTTAATTATTGTTCTTTTAAAACGAATTGTTAGATATATATTATTTTTTTCTTTACTTCATTAACGACAGAGCTATATAATTGAGTATTCGTATTCATGCTTTGGTTTCTGATATAATCTACATTTAATTTTTTATTTTTTAAATCCTATTTGTGTTCTTGAATATTTTAATTTGTATATGCATAAAAAAAAATCTAATATATTTTCTGAAGACAGGTTTGAAGCTATACATCAAGATTGTCACTAGTAACAATTATTTCGGTCTTGTTTGCGTGACAAATGAAAATTTATTACTATTTATAAGCTCATTTAAATACAGCATTTAAAAAGCCATCTATTAAAACTAGTGCAGATGAATGACGTAACCGAATCGTCTCTCTCTCTCTCTCTCTCTCTCTCTGCAATTTTACTTTATATATGCAGTTATGCGTAAACAAGCTTTATTAAAACAGTTATTAAAAAAATCGCACGGTGAAAATTGATTACATAAACGGTATAATATCTGTTAAAATCAAATTACTTATTCAGTAGCTGTAAACGACTTAATAACATCGTGGAGACCTTGAAACCAATTTCATCAAAAATTATAACGCGAATAATTTATGTAGGCGAAATCGATAATTTCAGTAAAAATAAATTAATGAAGTAAGTAAAAAAATTTAAAACAAGCAATTCTGGAAAGAAATTATTACCTACGAGTGTATTCTCTATTTTGGAATGATTACAGATATTCGATTAAAATATATGCCATAGAAATCGTCTTCAATATCATAATTTCTATGCTAAATATAAAAAAAATCTATCAAATAGATCCATAGTTATAATATAGAACATCCGCCATTTTTAAACTGAAGAAGTTACAGAGTTAATAAATATCACTTTTAAGCACATTTAACAATTTAATCACGTTGCCGAATTTCATGAAAATCAATCAAATAATTCAAAAGTTATTAGAAAGAAACCTCCGACGTTTAAATATCCGCTATTTTTATGTGATAACAGGATAAAGAGATTAATTTGTGTTATATCCCGATCATTTTTAATACTAAGTATCATTGAAAAGTTAATTATTGAATATAAATAATTATTGAAAAAATCAAATAATTAGTTCAAGATATAGCTCAGAAATCTGAATGTCCGCTATATTGAAATGATTAAAACTAAAATTTAAATGATAAGACATCGAGGAATGATAGAACATTATAATTAAATTTCGTGAAAATTTATAAGTTATTAATAAAAAAAAAAAAAACAAATAGCCAGACAGCTTATAAGCAAAAAATGAATTAAAAAAAATTGAATTAACAATATAAAAATTAAGAAAGCTATTTATATTCTTCTCGTAATTTAAACTACACTCATAAATTATAATGTTAACTTAAACATTATAATAAGATTTTTTTTTTATCTGATAAATATCGAACAGAATCTCTTTTCATTCCTCCCTTTTATCAAACATAAAAAAACATATATCATACATATAATAACAATAATAATACGTGATTAATAAAACGGATACACCTGTTTAACTATATAAATATTACATATAATGCTATTAATACATCCAATCATCAAATAATGGTAATAATATAAAGATAAAACATTGCCCTTTTCGTAGAAATCGCTTTCTAAGAAATAGTTCGTGTTGTTGTCCTACAGTAATTATTTTATATCTACGTTGTTGACAATACCGAAGATTAATACCGTGCTAAAACGATTCCGTTGAATACAAGATAAGCGATAAAAGCGTAAATTAACTAAGTTTTAAAGAAAAATTTCCATTATTGTAATGAAAAACAAATCATCTGCTATCTATCCAAACTCTAATTACTCTTTCCCGAGATTCGATTGTTTGTAAAGAAATTTAAGATTTTTTTTTTACACTAACCTCTACGAAGCATAACACAATTGACGCACTGAAAGAATACATTTGAAACTAAATAACTTAATTTTAAAACAATTTAAACCCGATTTTCTAATGTTTCGAAATAACAGGATTGTTTAGAAGAAAAGTCTAAAGAACTGTAATTTAAAATAAAACGATATTTACGTTTAATGGGGGTTGTGCAAAATGCGCATCTGCACAGCTTCAACGTACAGTTATATTATGTAAGCCATAATAATCTGTTCTGTAAGCTACACCATCGTATGAATCTTTGCTACGTTACTGATAACTTTACTAAAGAATAAAAGCCTATTATATATCAAAATTGGAAAAAAATATTGCCATGTAAGAGTTCTATAATGATACCATTAAGATAGATTTTTTTTTTTTTTTTACATTGAACATAACTGCATTTTGAAGAAAATAAATAGAATTTATACCATAAATGAATTAATATTTTAAAATTATATCTTATTTGCTAGATAAAATATAATTCTAGAAATTACGAAAAAATTATCAGAATTTTTATTTCACTTTTAAATTCATACTTACGAAAAAAAAATAATAATAAAAATATTTGTAATCTTCTATAAAATTTTGTCAAATTTTAATGTGATATTCATGAACAAAACAATATTTGATTTTATAATCCTGTGCCTATCTACAGGTTTTCCTTACGTAGAATTATGAGTATCTGTTGTATCCATCCCTTTATGTAAACAAAATAAATCTCATATGATAAATCATGATGTTCATTTTAAATTAGTGTATAAAATTATTTATTTAAACTTAATTTAAATCTTTATATTTTATCGAAAAATTTATTTACATAATACGCCTCCAGATGATAATTAAATTATGATTAAAGATATTAATTTATAATTCTTTCTTTATGAATTAGATAATGATTTCTTAAATCTTTAATTGTTTAAGAAAAAATTTAAAAATATATATATCTATATATTTGGCACTTAATTAACATGTAAACATAATTAAAAAAGTAAATTAATTAACAGACACTATACTGTTTTGTGTTCCGATAAATCGCATGCTTACCTTATAAATTATGTTTTAAAATAAAAAAATTAGATTTTTACAATTAAAATTGTGG
The DNA here is from genome assembly GCA_000484575.1 of Olivierus martensii. NCBI lineage: Eukaryota > Metazoa > Arthropoda > Arachnida > Scorpiones > Buthidae > Olivierus > Olivierus martensii. Next base: position 13,594 of record AYEL01077344.1, read on the forward strand.
TATATTAATAAAAATTAATTAACCATGCATGTAATTTTTTATAATACAGAACTGGTTCCTAAACAATGATAAATACTAGAAAAAATGTATTATAAAGCTCGATTTTCTAAATATTCAGTTTTCATTCCTAATGAAATTCTAACTTTAGGAATACACGATACAGAGTGCTGTAAAGATGGTCCAACACGTTTCTTCCGTTAAAGAATTCGGTAAGAGGAAAGCGTTGTAAATTCTGTCATTGATGATGCTGTACTCGATCATGGTGGCTACATTATTCTTCGTCTAAATCGGTTGATTGAAAAGCAAGGACGACAACTGAACATTTCTAACAAATAAAGGAAGTGCTTCGCGTGTCATAGAGCACAATTTATTTTCGCAATTTTATTCTATTCGAGATTTGCTAGAATTGTACAGTAATTGTTTCGCTTTACACGTTCCGTTTACCAACAATTCTACACTTTTACATCCATTAAACAGCTGGACTTAAAAAAAGAAATATTAACAAAAGAACTTATATTGAAGATTTGATCTTTCATTATTTCTTAAAATATTTCTTAATTTTATGCTCAAAATATTTCAAACTACCATGTATTTTTATATCTTAGACCAATTAATTACTAGATTTTCATTTAAAGTTCAGTTATATGGAAAAATAATTTAATATTTAATTAAATTTATTTATAAAATGCATCGATTAGTGCAAATTAGAAAACTGGATAAATTTGATTATTCAGTGGGATAAAAATTATTTTAGCAGAAAAAAATTAAATAAATAATTAATATTCGAATAATAAAACTACAGATTATTAAAACAAAAGATTATTCTAATAAATATTAAGTTACATTATTAATTTATTTATTTTTAATCCAGTATTCAGTTTTTTAGCACTACAGAGAACATTATTTAACATTCTTCAAAACAAACAATACTCAAAAAATATTTCAATAGATAAAAAAAAAAAAAATGCGATAAATATGTAGATTTTTATTTAAATTTTTTTTGTTATTATAAAAGCAAAAAAGTTTATTTTTAAAATAAAATTTCTTATTTATTAAAACGCTACGCTCAAAATTTATAATTGCAGTCTTTTTGCATTGTCTATTTTTTTTTTTTTGTTTTTCAATTATAATTTGCATCACTCGGCTTCCAAGGTCATTTTCTCTATTATCATTAAGAGTAACCTTTCTACATTTTTCTTTGTAACTATTACAAAAGATTTCTTTGTGTACTGTATTGCTTTTTCATCAATAATTTAAAAAAATAAGGCTAACGTATCTACATAAAAATTTTATGTTTCTTTCTATATCGTGCTTATTATATTTTTACTAAAATTTATCGAAACGAGCCAAAATATATTGAATTTATTTAGTTAATTAAGAATTAATTTATTTACAAATCAATAAAACAATCGATTAATTAATCATCGTCAATTAATGAATTAATGCAATTTATTTGATCTTCAAAATATTAAAATGATTAATAGAATGATCATTTCTAATCGAAATGATCATTCTAGTTGTATATACTTGAGATTTATAAAATTTAACAAGAAATCAAGCAAAAAAATGGCATTCGAAGAAAAAACTGACAGAACTACTCATCATGCCTATAGAAAAACTAAGAAACTTAATTAAAAAAACTCAATAATTGGAACTTTTAAATTCTACTGCTAACGTTTATTTGAAAGATATTTTTTTTAGTTCAAGTTTCGGATTTGAGTTCATATTTAACTCTTCTTCTTTTTCTTAGTTTTTCTCTAGGCGAAAAATTGTCAACGAGTAAAAAACACAGGTTGAACAACAAGCTTGTCTTGTTTACATTGAACTCGCTTTTCCACGTTTGTTTTCCATCATAGTGAAATTTTCTCGCCGACGATCGCAATCACGTCGTAGAGACAATGCGTTCATCTGTCAATGAACGAAAAGAAGTCGGGAATTCCCAATTTTAGCTTGTCTGAACATTGAATAAATATCAAGGACAACATTCCACTTTAAAACTCATCAAGTTGCGAGAGGTTCTTGCCTCGTTTAACTCATCTATTGAGTTAGAATTTGTGTTTCAGGTGGAAATATCTTGACGCGATCTTGTTTTCAATCATCTCAAATAAATAAACGATTGATTAGAATAATATTCGAAACGAATATATACAATATGCGATTTTTCTAAAGAATAGCAGTTTGCAGTCTTCGTACGTCGTAGTAGTTTGTTTAAAACTCACTGGTTACACCCGCACAAGAAAAAAAATAAATGTAAAATTATCCATGAGCGTGCGAGGATATTGACCTTTATCAGGAAACAAATAATAGACTCATGACTACAATATATTAGCGGCCATTTATCTGAAGGGATTACAAAAGACTATAAAATCGAGGAAATGCAAATTAGTAGCAAAACGTGTTTCGCTATTTTTTAATACTAACGAAATTTTTAACATAAATTAAAATATTGCATATATATATTATATATTGTGACGTTTCGAAAATAAAATTTGGTAGAAGTTTAATAAAATTTAATTAATAAAAATTGAGACGTCGCTGCAATCGCGTTTTTGGCTTGATGTATTTGGCGTGGTGATTTTAATTAAACGAAATTAAGTAAAAAAAAATTCCAAATACATTCTAAAATTGATAACTTAATAGAACAGAAGATCCGTTGTATCTGGAAGAAATCGGACATTAAAGAGGCCTCCCTTTCGTATCTGATACGAGAAACCGCCTCCAGTCATACTTAATCCCACAGGAATTTCCCACAAGACTTATGTAGAAGAGAAATGCCTTGATGTCGTCAAACCGTAGCTCGGACATCTTGTTTAATTCAGGCGCCGTATATCCTTTTGGAAGACTACTTGGGAGTCCTTCCACTCAAAGCAGAAATACGGGTAAGTCAAGCCGTTATTCATTCAGGATCGCTCATCCGCTGCCATCTAGTGTCGGCACTCTTAACTAGCACCGAACTCGGAGACATTCAATTAATTTTTCCGAGATATTTATTTTTACGAATGAATTCTTAAAATATTTTTATTATAATTCAAACAATAAACATTTAAAGATATATTTTTCGGAATAAAATATTTGTCATTTATATTATTAGACGCTAGATGGCATCAGATAAATTGGATTTTATTTATTAAAAAAAAAATTATAATAATTAAATAATGAAAATTAAAAAAATAAAGAAATAAAATTACAGTTTTTAGTTATTATAAAAATGAAAATTTCAAAACAATATGCGATTTCATTATTGTTTTAATCTAAATAGATTAGTTCCAATTTTATATCTTAAATTTTGAATTTTTTTAATATTTGAGTTATTTATAGAAATAAACTTAATTTATTTCTTTCGTTTTGTGTTTTTAAATTTTCAATTCGTTCGATTTTTATTTAAACTTTAAATTCTTTGGAAAATATAATTATTTAATGACGTTTTTTAATTGCTTCCTGTAATTGGTCGATTAGATAAATTTCAAATATCGCATATAATTTATCGTAGCACACTCTGACGTAAATAAATGGAATTAAAGTGTCGACCTAAATTTTCGACCTTAAAAACAAAGTTGAGAGGCAGCAACAAGACGAACAAGTATATTTTTTTGGTGTAAAATGTGACCTATTCCAATCCAAAAACGTGACTTTGGGTCGATCACATCGAGTTTTCGTGACGTCATCCATTGTTTGCTTTAATTTACATGCAGACCACAAAATACGGGCTACATCTACCGAATATCCAAGGATGATGCCGCAGAGAATAGGAAACCCTGTTTTGTCTTCCTTTAAGTAAAGTTGGAACAGAAAAATCGCAGACGGATTTCCATCATCTGTTTAAATTCGTCGTCGACATCGAAAGTTTTAACATTAACTCGCTTTGGAGATACAACATTAGCATCATAATAAAATGTCTTCCTAATCAGCCTACGAATTGCTTTCTTCTCTTTTGTCATTCAACATTCTTTCCCCGTAGAAATATTTTAATGAAACTCTCTATATGCAAGAGAAGAAAAGTATTTTAGGTTCCGGCCGCTACTTATTTCGATGGATTTATATGCGTCTGATGAAAATTTATTTAAATAATTTCTAAATACTTAACGTAATTAATAAATTCTACTTAAAATACTTTTATCTGGCTTAAATAGAAACGTTATCCAAATCGGAGATGGTATCTGCTCATAAAAACTACTAAAAACACTGTTTTTTTCCTCTTTCTTTCCCCGCCGACAGGAGGGGAGGAGGATGCTAAAGGAAAAAAAATATCCGCCAGAGGGAGTGAGGGAGCAATTCCGTCCCAAGTAGTTGATTTGAGGCCCATTAGGCGAGGGCAACAAACAAAATAACTTTCACAACTTTAAATTCAAAAGTTAAAAACATTTTTATCAATTTAATGCACAAAATAAATTACTTAACAGACGACTAATTTTAAAAGAATCTTATTAGATATGTTCGAAATTTAAAAAGTGTTGCCAAGCGCTCGAATTTACTAATATAACGAAAGAAAGTAAAGAAATAGAATATCGGAAATTCCACTCTGTTTCCTTATTCCACGTGTCTGGCGCAGTTGTATCCACGTGCTAGGCAGTACAGCAGGTAGATGAACCAGTGGCAACAAAGCTGGTGTCTGTGGTTGTTGAGGATTGGCTGAACGAAGTTGGGGGCTCTCTACTCGTCGGGAATATGTTAGTGTGTGTGGTCATTGTAGCTGACCTTGGTGTCAGTGCGACAATGTGACAAGGGGGACAATGTCCAATCTCCAAAGGATTTTCTTGATTTCAGTGTGGTGCAGCGGCGTATTCGGTTTGAGGTGGCTGTAAGTAGTTGTTTCACTTTTTCATCCGGATCTTATTTTTTAATTACTTTTTAAACGCAAACAGGTGAAAGCGTTTCATCATTTCATTTTTTCTCAATGCAATTTTTTTATTGAATTAAATATACACAATTACATTTTAAACGAATTGCAATACTATAACGCAGCGGCGTATTCGGTTTGAGGTGGCTGTAAGTAGTTGTTTCACTTTTTCATCCGGATCATATTTTTTAATTACTTTTTAAACGCAAACAGGTGAAAGCGTTTCTTCATTTCATTTTTTCTCAATCAATTTTTTTATTGAATTAAATATACACAATTACATTTTAAACGAATTGCAATACTATAACGGCTTTTATTATTTTTAAAAACTTCTAATTAATACCAAAAAAAGTACATATTGATAGAGCGATATTGTTTACATAACACGTAAATACGGACGAGAAGAAAAAAATATTTATATTTTAACACTGATATTCATTTGATTTCAGCTAATGCTAAAGGAGGGAAAACTCTTCTTCCCTATTACGCGAACTTTACGTTTTAAGATATAAAGTTATAACGTGCGCAAACTTTTCTAAAACTTGTTTAACGCTTTCTAAACTTAGTCTAAATGGATTAACAAATTCAATTTCTGTGCATATTGAAATATTTTATCAGTTTGGATATCGTTATGTTTATGAATGTTATCTAAACACAACATTTGATGACGTTAACTACCTAAGCTGATGTAGTTAAAACTATCTAGAGACTATTGAAATTAAGTCGATGGAGAAAAACCCAGATTTGTAAACATATATATTCGGTTTATAAATATTATATGCTTATAACAACAATAAAATTTATAAAATTCCTAAAAAATTAAAGATATCGGAGGAAAAATGCGCTATTTATTCTGCATTTCGAAAACGATATTTTTTTGTGTGTGTTCATCTCAGTGCTTTCGGCTTAATCGATGTAGGACCTGGAATATTCCCGAGACGAGGAGTAAATATAGGAGAGGTCTGAGACCACCAAACGATGTAAAAATTAACAGTCCCCGTCCCTTCTCAGAAGTCGAGTACCGGCCACTCACTGACACTGCGTGTGGCATCCACTACTTGCTGAAAGGCAAATGTTTGATTTGATTCGGATAGGCGAAAAGTTTTCCTCTTGCCTTTTACCGAATAATTAGCTTTACGAGAGAACTCGAGCAGCTTATTCTATCGCTCTTTATCGGTTTAATCCCGATACACTAGCTCAAATCTCTTTAAAATGTAGTTTGTCGTCTGGCGAAAACTCAATAATCGAAAATTGTCTCTCGATTTTTCTAGATTTAAAAAAAAAAGAAAAATTTTTAGATTGAATGAGAGTTCATTAATGATGGAACGAATGATTTTGTGCTTGTCAAATGTTACTTAAAGAATTTGACGAATTACTCCGGTTGCATGGTTTTAATCGCTGATCGAAAATCGTTTCGACTTCTTCAAATTTGATGATAATTAATGCTTAACGACTTCTTAAAAGGATTTAAACGTGATCGGAATTGAAACAGTAAAGTTTCTTTCACCATTAGGCCTCTAGAGTTTTAAACACAAAGTTTTATCGGTTCTAATTTTATTAAAAATCTTCTCACCGGGATGCATGACCTAATAAACGCTTTAAACTGTATAGGATTACATAAGAAAAAAATTAAAACCTTGATGCATTTTTATTAAGAATATGTATATAGAAAAATTAATTAAAAATATTTAAAAAATGTATCATAAAAATTCCGGTCGGAAGTTAATCGATAGCTTCCTGATAAATATATTTTTGCATTATAATTGACGCTGCAAAGTGCACACAGACTATTAAACAATGTCGACAGAGATCAATTTTGAATTCTGTAATATTATCTTTTATGAAGTTATCAAATAACTTTTGATCTAGTTGTTACTACTAAAAGATGAATATCTCATAAATCAAATTTTGTTATCTGACGTGGAAACGTCGTTTAAAATATTAAACTTTGTGTCGAACAATCATTCACGAAAGTTTATCTTAATTATAATTATATTATTCCCGATTCTGATTGGAATTAAAGTCCGATGAGAAATGTTCTCATTTAGAACAGATGAAGATAATTAATGCCGAAGTTTGTAAAACAGAAAAGATCTTTTTCTAATTTAGTTGTTGGATGAAATGTGTTGTACTTGACTCAGAGTGCCATCAATTTGGGAAGAATTCTTTCTATTCTGTACTTGATGGACTCGACTCGAACTTTCTGATAAATAGATGTCAGTGGAATGGACGGTTTGATGAAAATAAATCATTCGGGTTCCATTTTGTAAACCAACGATATATCATCCATTTGATTTACTCTCGACTTGCCTGTCAACTATTTGAATATTGAATCGAATAAAGTTTGGTTTCCGTTAGTATTCCAAAGAAAAAATATATACCCAAAACAAATCTAGTAAGTTTTAAACAAATATGTAGTTTTATCGAAATTCACTACAAGTTTTTAATGAATAAATTCGCGTTGGGAATAACTGCGATTAAAAGAGAAAAACTTGGAAAAATAAACATGGGAGAAAATTTACACCATCCGAGTTTTAGAACATACCGGAAAAAACCGCAACCTCTAAAAAAATACAAGAAGCAGATGTCGTGACAGTCAAGAATAATTCACGGCTTCTTCTGTTCTTCTGTTTTATGAAGGCAAACTGATTGCATGGGAAACTTCTCCTCCCTGTTATTAGCTCGGAAGCCGCCATTCTTGATGCGAAGTTTAGAGGCGTGCACATGGCCGTCAGTGACTATTATCTGAATTGTGTTGAGCATCGGTTATTTTATTAAAAAAATTACTAGTCCCGAGTTAAATTTATGCAATAAATTCTTCTTAAAAATTAGTTCCGTCTGGTTATTTTTCAATTTATCAATTTATTTCTCATTTTCGAATTAAAAAGAAATTCTTAACGAGTACATACATCATCTCTACGTCTGTGAGGGATTATAATATGATGTGATAAGAAGTTAACTATATATGCTGTAGTAATAATGCTAATCACCACACGCATCTTAGCGCGAATGAGCATCGCTACAGTTGCGGTTTTGGTAGAGTTCAAACTAGATTTTTCTTCAAGAAAACTACTTATTAGTAATAAAAATAACAAAAGTCTATTGTTTTATTGTCATTTCTTCTTAGGTTACTCCTCGAGAATTTTTAAACAAAACTAGGAAATGATTATAATTATCGTCTTACTTATATAACAATGCTCGCCTTAAGAAATCTATCGTGAAGTTGCTACGATCGTGATCAGTTTTTTAACCACAACGTAATAAATTTGTCAAAATAACTTAATAATACTTTTATAATAAGGAAAAAAATCGAAAGTTTATTAAGATTAAAACAGTTGTCTTAAAATAATATCCATCTAAAGTATGACTGGATAATAATATATCAGGATCCACAAAAAGATTTAAAACATTCTTCCTTAGGATCGTAACATTTTTACGATCGGTAATTATAGGTTTTAGGTATTATAAATCTTACCGGATATAAATGGTAAAAATAATAAAAGAAAAATAAAAAAAAAGAATTGTACGAAAATTGTTAAAGTATAATTAGGAATCTTTTGTTTTATTAATTTTTTTTATAGTTCACTTCTTCGGTCAACATCAGTTGCAACCATCGATCGGGCGGATCATTGCGATGCTCTGGATGGACTGACCAAACGGCAAATTAAGATTTGCAAGAAAAACGTCGAAGTCATGGAAAGTGTAAAGAAAGGTGCGGAAAATGCCATACACGAATGCCAATGGCAATTCCAGAACAGACGATGGAATTGTAGCACTTATAACAGCACAAGGATGTTCGGAAGAGTGCTCAGTGATGGTAATAAATGTTATATATTATTCAGTTAATAATATCAGTTTCTATAATTTCCATTTTTATTATTTATTTAAATAATTAATTTCTAATTGATTGATTCTGAGCTATAATCTGTATTAAATCGATCAGTACAGATTCTATGCTAATTTTTCAAAACACCGAATTTAAGTACTATAAATATTTTTATATGGAGTCCGTTTTAATACAATATTTTCTAGCAGATAATGATGTTAAACAAAACAAAAGTAAGTAAGTAAATAAATATTATATTGCGCATTATATAAAGGAAAAATGTGGAATAACGCATTATCTATATTTTGACATTTAATCAAAAATAGAAATTTTATAACCGCGCATTATCAGCGGAAAAATACGGCAATTAATTAAAAGAATTGAACTTTTATCTTCACATCTTCAATATTTTTTGGTGATTAAAGTGATCATAGCAACATTTATTCAAAATTCTGTTTAAATTACAAACTTTATGAATGGCTAAAATTTTTTTATATGAAGAGGCGTTTGGACTGGTTTCTATTCAGTTCAACCTCGATTATCCGAGGCAAACGGGACCGATACAAACTTGGATAAGAAAAATCATGGATAATATGAAAAATAAAAAAACAATAATATACAGTATATAATTATCTACATGTGTATATTTATAGACTTATTCATACAGCGTTTAGAGCAAACGGAACTTTCAAAACTTGGAAGAGTCTCGAGAATATCGGGGTTCTTGGAAATTCCAGATATCAAGAATACCAATATGTAGAGAGAAAGGAATCCCTTTTATATTCGTTTATATACTTTACAAGCAAGTCTCATCAAAGAGGGTAAAAAGTCAATTTACTTCGGATTATCAAGTCATAAGTTCCTTACTCCATTTTTTTTTCTCATTCAAACCATGACAAATGAAAAATATTGAATAACACATAAATATATAATTAATCCAATTTTAATATTCGTTCAGACTGGAAGGAATTATGACTCAATGTTAATTAATTTTCTAATAAAAAAATAATTATTGTATTGATAATTTACTATATTTTATATATAATTAGTTAGTTTAACTATAAGAAGAATAGTATTAAGCAAATTCTATAATTTCTATTCATATCGTATACAATTTATTACGTTCATTAAAAATCTTCAAAAATTGAGACGAAAACTATACATGCTACAATTTACGATTAAATAAATTATTATAAGCATTTCGTAATTTTATCGGATTTTAAATCTGTGATAATATCTATCACGATCATACTTACTTTGATTTTTTAGATTTTAGGCCATAAAACCGATACTATATTTTACATCGCACCGACAAGAATTCCGACATTTGCTGAAGGAATCAATATTATCCAACTTTTTTTGTAGTCAGTGAAAAATAAATTAATTAAAAATATCCTGGAAAACTAATAAACTATCTCTCTTTTTTTTACAGTTTAGATAAAAATTTTAACCGCTTTATTTGTTTAGTTAATTAACAGAACAAGTTTTATGGCTGATCTCGCGCGATATTCATCGCTATTCGACTCTTCGTTGCCAATTAATAGTGGAATTGGATCAGAAACACGAATTCGATAAATCATTTCATCAGCAATTAATTATAATTCGAATATTATTAAAAAAAAATTGGACTGATATATATATAACGGTTTGACATAATGAGGCAAGTTGTTGTGAAACTTCTCTTAAACAGAAAAAAAATGCGATTTTGGAGCGAAAATGTCCTAGCCTAGAAATCAGTATTGTAAGAGGAGAGAATAAGACGAATCCAACCAAGCCCATGACTACTACTTCTCTAGTGGATATGGTCAATCACCCATATACCGGTCACACCCTTGAATAAGTAAATATGGTGTAATTTTATCCCATAGTTTAAGTGTTAAGCTGTCTCCCAACGACTTAATTTGACTATATTTGACTATATATTGCATTCATGGGGAATACAAATCGAGTTAGTAATCTCGTGTAGGTGTTACCAATGCCTGAGGCTGCACACCTGCTCGGTTTGCATATAAAAACAACTGCATTTACATGATCGTTCAATTTCGACCATGCCACGATGAAGGACAAAGCTCAATTAGTTACCTCTATTACACAAATAATAATGCTGCCGTACTATTTCGTGCCTCTACTATCAAATGGGTTATTTTTAAGTTAATATTATATTGGCCTTGGGGTTGGCTCTAGTTTTGTTTTTTATATTTATATATTTTTCTAATCGTCGTTAGAGATAATTTCTAATCAGTACCTCGATTAGCATTCGTCCATTAATCATCTCAACAACTTTCGCACCGAAATCGAATTAGTAGCGCGCGATGCGATGCTTTTTTTTTTCTTTGTTATCCTATGGAGTTTAGGCTTATTACGAGTTGCGATGTTCTCGAGTGCAGTTCGATTTTTTAGAATTAAGTTTTATCGATAACAGCAGAGTTGAGGTTAACCGGCGATTGCATTTAAATAAAAATAAAAAAAAAGTTAGTTTCCGAGGTTAATAGCATTATGGCGACGATGATAAAGAATGCGAAGAGATCGTTCGGAAATCAGAGAATGTAGAAATCATTATCTCAGGAATTTGAGAAAACAGGATATCTGAGATACTCAGACGTTCGGAAAACTTTTGACGTTTTGCATGTAGAATGTACAGGAAAGTGTTGTGACTTCCTACCGTTGGACTTTGTAATCCATTAGAGACACGTTCCTTTTTTTTGTTTTTTTCAAGAACGTGGTTCTAATGGATTATGAGTCTGTTCAGTTAATTGCAAAGATACTAGAAATGCGAGAGATGCTCGTCTCATAAATTACGTACTTACTTCGTTTCGTTCGCATCTATAAAACTATTTAAACTCTCAAGAGAAGTGTTACACTTGTTTTCATAGCTTATTAGTTCTTTTATGATCGGACTATAAGCATCCTTAATTTTTTTTCCACTAAAAAAAAAGAAATTATCATCAATAACAATAGCGAACTTTTGCTGCCTTTCTTCGCGAAATAATTTTAAAAGTGTATTTGATTATTTTTGACAGATTTAATTATCAAAAACAAAAATTCCACTTTTCCCCCCCTTTTGCACGGGCGTAAAATTAAGCAATTAAATTTTTAAACGTGCAAAATTTTCTTTAAAAAAAAAAATATATATATATATCAATGTGTCACTCATAATTGTGAGATGACACCAACGTTTTTTTTTTTTTTTTTTTTTTTTTTTTTTTTTTTTTTTTTTTTTTTCGGGTTACTGTATTGAAATCAATACGTTTTTTTTTTTTTTTATTCTGTATAATTTAATCATCACTTAATTGCATTTAGAATTTTTTTAATATCTTGCCATTTTTTTTTCTTCCAATTTCTTAATTAACCTTAAAGTAAACTAATGAAAGAATTAGAGCAACTATATTAATTATGAAAAAAATTATTTTTTACTTTTTAACAGCGCTAATTTTCCTATTTGTTTATTTTGTATCTCCATACTAGCTGCATGGATAAACAAAATGTTGCTCGTTGTTTTTTTTTTCCTTATTTTTCGCTACTCTTTAATGTTATATTCGTTAACGGCAAACAAATTAAGCTCGTTTCGTTTATAATAAGTACTTAGCATAATTAATAACAATAATAAAACTAACTGCGTTAAGTTAAAAGGAACTTAATCGCGTATAGCTGTTGAAAAACTTTATGCCGCCGAATTTATCGAAACTAAACAAAGTTTAAAACTTAATACCCGTGATATTTATAGGTTTTAACAGTGAACAAACACTCATTACAATAAACCTAGCATGGATCGCTTATCCTATCAGTATAACTGTTTATGTTAAATTTACCGTTCCACTCATTCGTATCTTATACACTCGCTCTTGTAATAAAGTCAACAATGTGATAATCAATCAACAACGTGTAAAACATTAACCGTAAATCAGTATGCGAATAAATTTTATATACATATAATTCTTTTTTAAAGTAATAAACGTGTCAGAAACGTTGTCGAAACTTTAAGAAAAAAAAAAGGGGGAAAGGCAAAAGAAGAGATTATCTTGCTGAATAATGATGTTCAAAGAAAAGTTTCGTGTAACAACTCAATAATTTCTATCTGACAGCTTGCATTCTCTCTCTCTCTCTCTCTCTCTCCACAACTAATAAAACTAACCCACCACATAAATGGTATATAACCTGAGTCAGTTGGAACACCATAAACTTATCCTATTTCTAACTACTATGACTAAGGTGGGGTGTAAGGGAATTTTTTCCGGATAATTAGTTCTTTGAGTTAATTGCACGTACAAAACCCTGTTTTCCTGTGTTCGCTGGGGAGTAATGAAATTTCTACATCAAATTTCAACAACACCTAGGGGGTCAGTAATTTACCGTGACGCTTAAATGAATTAAACAAGTGAGAAAAGTAAGACCTGCACCTTTCTTGTGTCTTCATCATATAAATAATCAACATCTTTCCGATTTATAATAACTTCTTGATGAAATACAAAACAGTAAAGAATGATATTTTTTAATTAAAAATTTCTGAATATTTCGAATTTTAAACTTGATTTATACGAAATTTTTTAATATAAAAGTTAAAACTATGTAATTAAATAAATAGTAGGACTGTTTTGCTCTTCTTTTTATGTCTGAATGGAGCTAACTTCCTCATTAAAATGAAACAGGCCAAAAATAGTAGTAAAATTGATCTCCTCCATTTAAGTACAAGCAATAAGCTATTGGCGAGATGCAGGTGAGTATGTAATGCCATCTTGCTTCCTTCCTACCATTTTACGTATGGAGAGGAGTATCATAATCCACAAACCTCGCGAGACCAATACTATCAACTCAACTGCTACCGTTGGGTGAAGATAAAACTCGGCCATTTCTTTCCCCCTCTTCCACTTTCTCATCAGAATGTCTCCAAACAGTACTCACCTTAATGGTCAGTCAGACCCACATCGTACTTCACTGACGGATGGCCGCTGGTGAAATCGTTTGGACACAATCGTAGAAAACTCAATTTCTCTACCAGAAAGAAATTTGTGGTCCACCTTCTGATAACCAACGCCCCCAAAAAAAGAACTTTTTTAAAGCTTTTACACGCTTTTTTTTTGGGATAAACACTGCTAACTTATCTAAGTTTAGAATTAATGGTAATAAAGTATAAGGAAAGTGAGAATTTTCCTCTTTATGAAGTTCGTCACACAAATTTTTATAAAAAAAAAAAATAAATAAAAATACCGTAATAATTTTATTTCATTGTAAATTTGTAATTTGTGATCATGTTTTGCATTTAAATATCTATCCTGCATATTCATTTTTTTATTGTTGGAAAGATAATTCGGTGTTTTTTAGAGGGAAGTACGGATAAAAGGAAAGGATATATTCAGAACTTCAAAAGACTTTCCATAATTTGTGATCATGTTTTGCATTTAAATATCTATTCTGCATATTCATTTTTTTATTGTTGGAAAGATAATTCGGTATTTTTTAGAGGGAAGTACGGATAAAAGGAAAGGATATATTCAGAACTTCAAAAGACTTTCTTAATTCCTAGATAGAAAGTATTACATGCAAATGGTTTTCTACTTCTTTCCTCTTTTCTTTTCAAAGGATATATTCTCAACAGTCACCCATAAAAGTATCCATCTGAACTCGAAAAATACGTTTCGCAATATATTTTCTCTTTATTTAAGTTATCTCTCTCTTTCTCTCTCTCTTCTCTGAGAACTGCACAGAAAAATGATCTTGTGGTTGTTCTGACTGGGTTAGGAAATATTCTATTTAACAGCATAAAAGATGCAGAGTATTTGCTCCATCCTAAACATCCTTCTGCGAGTTTTACTCTCTTTGAAACAAAATAAATCAGTTAAAAAATAAAATAAGATAAAATGCACAGTTTATCTTTAAAATTTTAAGGACGAAAATGTGATTTTCTTAAGAAGCATGGTAATAAATATTTTAAATATTTTTATTTTTGAAGAATTTCATTTTTATCTCTCTACAATTTTGTAAATGTATCAAGAAAACATTACATATTATAATAAATAAAATTAAAATTTAATGTGAAAATGCTAATTGATTAAATTTGCTTTTAATATTTGATATAAATCATTAATCAAAATTATTTAATTGTGTTTCTAACGTGCACAACTATTGCAATACGTAACTTGTTTATTTTTTGCAAAAAAACATGAAATTAATTATTCATAATGAGTTTTTTTTTGGCTTTAAAAATAGAACATAACTGTATAACCACAAAAAGTTTTTCGAGATGCGAAGGATATTAGTGTAACATAATAACGACAACTTTAGTTACTTTCATTTTTAATTAGGAAACTTGATACACTGAAACCAATTTTTATGTTGTTTTTTAGTGTCTTTCATAATATTTTTAGTCAATCCCAACAAAACATTAAACTGAAAAATAATTTGGAGGTAAATTTTATGGTTGGCATTGGCATCACCAACTGAAGAATTGGGTTGAACTTTTATAAAGAGATAAACTATAACAATTGTTAAATTTCACGTTTTTATCTGCAAAATATGGATGAAAACCTCAAATTTAACATTATATATCTGTAAGAACTTTTAAAACTTAAGTTAAGAATTAAAAAAAAAGTATTTTTCCTTCTTGGTTTCTAACTTAGAATTGCAGTTTTAGTAATAACCATTATTATCTCGATACTTTTCATTTGAGAAAGATAAATATGTTATGTTGTTAAATTAGAAAAAGTAAAAGAAAAATGACCTGTAATTTTCCTTTAATTCTATAATAAAATTTAAAAAAAAAAAAAAAAAAAACATCTTTTCTAACTTTATCCTGTAATAAATGAAGAAACAAAATTAAAAAAAAAAAAAAAAAAAGTAACATTCCCATTATCGAAAGCGAAGTCGCTAAATTTAACCGCAGATTCCATCAAGCACGATATTGTTCCAGGTTTAAATGTGTAAAGAAAAACAAAAAAACAAGAAATTCAATTAATTGCAGCAGACCAGAAACTGTTAGTTAGAAAAGAAAATTCTTTCTATCCCTCAGGAAACAATTGTAAAGTTAATGAACGAGTGCATAGAATTAAATACGTAATCGCGGTGCTCTATCACTCATTCAAAAACATTCAGAAGTAACAATTGTCTGTACGAGATTTTTCCTTTAAAAAGGAAAAATTAAACTATAAATGTTTAAAATATTTACAACTTCACGAGAACTGTTTAAACTTCTCTTCTTCTTTATCTTAATGCGTGTAATAATAAATTTTGATAATGGTCCGCGTGATGAGGAAGAGGAAAAAAAGAGAGATATAAGAAGCAATATCTGTTTTCTGATGTGTTGGAGAATTTATAAAAAGTCGAAGTTAAGTATCGAGTCCACAGCCGATTTCTGTAGAATGACATAGGTTTAATTTACGACAGAGAGTGAATGGTCCAAGCATTTTTCCACTTGGACTGACACTCTGCAATACCTAGTCCTTCACGATTTTAATAAACGGCAAGAAACAAATGGAGCACCTTCTACTATCTCTTCTACTTCTTGAGTTTCGATGGAAACTCTCTAGCAACCTTCTCTTTGAGTACTTTTGTATGGTCATTTGTCACAGGTTACGTCATCTCGAATAGAATCGAAACTACTCGGCAGAAGCAAATCAGTTCGCTTGAATCATTCTTTACCAGAGTAAAATTACCCAGGCCCCTCCAGAAACAAGTTATACTTAATGAAGTAATGGTGAGTGAAATCGACCACAGATACCACCATGGAACCTAACACACACGTCAATGCCAAACACTAATAGAATGTTTTCTATTCAGTGTTACAACTGTCAAAATTGGGGCCATTTTTTGGGATTGCCCACAGAGGCGCAATAGGCCGGCCAATAATAATACCCGCAATCAAATTTATCAACCTAGTAGAAATCATCAGGGTCAGGGAAACTAAAAGAGAGGCCAAGACAGGAGGCTTGTGCCTCTACAAAAGAAAAAAACCTCCTTCATTGGACTATCAATTACAAGTAAGACAAATTCGCCATTCATTTCTATCTTTATTAATAATATTATTGCAAATGCTCTCGTAGATACTGGAGCCGATGACATCAGTGAAAATGTGTGGAAGAAAATTATAAGGAAGAATCCACAAATTCGCCTCATTCAGTACCCTAACCCATCAACTTCCATTGAGGATAAGCTAAACAACTTGCAAAGGATTATAAATACGGCCCAAACAAATGTCCATTCCACTCAGAATCAACAGAGAAAACATTATAATCATCGCCGTCAACAACAAATATTTCAGGTAGGTGATTTAGTGTTATTAAAAACTCATTCTATTTCTTCTACCCGTAGACAATTCAGCATCAAATTGGCATCCAAATGGGCAGGACCTTACGAAGTTATTGAAGGTGATATCTCCACTGAACTATGAACTAAAGGATCCAGTTAGTGGAACTATTCATAGCTGTCAGCACATCGCCAACCTAAAGAAGTACCGCCTGTTTAACAGGCCATCATACCCAGTGAGGAACATCACCGGATACACCAGTGATGCAAGACCTATAGCACCAATAGATAGTGACATCAGAAAAACTGTTTCCGGTCTAAATGTCGCTAGAAGTTCCAATGTGCTGACCCAATGGCTTAGGCCAATGCAGAGGGTGGACTACCATCATCTCACCGGACTTCCTCCTCGAAGAAGATAACTTGTATAGTTATACTTTTCTTTTTTCAGCAGTAGTAATTGTAAATCCAAAAATGTTGAATCACTGAAAGATTTTTGGAACTATAAACATTGTTCATCGATGATTGCAAGAGATGATCACTAAAATACTAATAAAATTTAAACAGTAACCAGGGGAAAAAGTCTCTTACAGCCTTTGAAAAGAATTAATAGCAAAATTTTCCAAGTACTCTTGGTCAAGTACTCTTTTATGGATATAATGTATTGTTATGTTAAGAAATTTACCTCCACATGTTAGACTTAAGGATCAACTAAATGCTCATAGAAAAAGAAACTTTATTAATTTGATATCAGTGAGGCTATGGAAAGTTTACAGAAATTGTAAACGGGTAAGCTCTGACGGACAAAATTTTAAACGAAATGCTATGCAGTTCCTTATTTTACGGGGGGAGGAGTGTGAGGAAGTTAACTCTGACCTGTCCTATTTTATGTTATTATTGTACTTTATTATTTATCGTTATTTTCATTATTATCTAACGTATTATATTTTAACTATAAACAACTGAGTTCCGCTGCTTTTACTAACAAAAGAAATCACAACAAGCACCGTAAGCAGGATAAAAAGAACTAATTTATTATTAGGTATATATATATATATATGTAGTGCATATTATATATACCTAATAATAAATTAGTTCTTTTTATTCTGCTTAAAGTGCTTGTTGTGATTTCTTTTGTATTATATTTTAGTTTACAAGTTGACTTACTTCCACACACTCCGTTGTAGTAGTTAACAATCACCTGTTATGGAATCGGAGCCCGTCCTCCAGAGGAGGTGTCCTGGCTAATGATGTCATCTTATATAACTAATTTTACCACCGATCTGATATGCGAATGTAAGAATGATCCGTACCGATGTTTTGTTTGATTTATAAATTAATTGTAAAGAGGATGACATGAATGAATTATTCTGTAAGCTAATCAAATCTGATATTGTGACGCGACTTATGCAAATGAGCCGAGATCGGGATTGTAAGTCACGAAGTATAAAAATGAAATTGTTATGCATATTTATGTAAATGAAACAACACGGGACTATAAGTTACTCAGGTATAAAAGCCTATGCATCCAATGACACAAGGAGGTGTTGTATTGACATAAGGTTGGCTAAGTGACATTCAAATTCTTATAAAGGTCTGCAATTGTTTGAATTTTGTATCGGAAGTGGAGGTAGTAGAATTAAGTAGTATTTAAGATTTCTTCTTGTGAATAGTTGATTGTTGATATTTGAATTGGATTAAACAAGTTTTGTTGTTTAATTGATTGTTGCTTTATTATAGTCCAATAAAGCATTTATTAACACTTTTTGTGTTTTGAGTCTAATAAATTTATATTTTTTTATTATTTAACTTGTTTGAGAATTTATTCGATTTATTAGTATAAGTTGCTAACATTGTTTTGTTGTTCTTAGATCTAACACTTCTTCGCTACTTCTAGTTGTAAGTTTCCGATTTTGTTTCGTCTGTTAGACATTACATTGTGGTTTAGATTGTTGTGAAGTTAATTATTTTTAAGTTAGAATTTAGTTAAGACCTGAGCTTAGGCCGAATTCTGGATTGCAGAGTCATTAGAACCGTTAGGTTTAGTTGTAATTAGTATTGTTGCTATTCATTAAAATTCGTGACTTTGTAATGTGGTTAATTAATTTTGATAAAAAAATGAAGAGAAAAGTTGTTCTTTTCATAGACAACTGTCCTGCACATCCTTCTTCTATAACAAAAAAATTAACAAATGTGAACCTGGTATATTTTCCTCCAAACACATCAAAATTACAACCCACGAATCAAGGCATAATAAAAAATCTTAAAATGCATTATCGAAAACAGATTCTCAAGAAACTAATTTTTGTACTTGAAAACGACCAACCCATTGACAATGTAATTAATCTCAAAGTGTATATATCAGAATTAGCAAAAGTGTGGCAAAATGACATAGCAGAAATAACAATACAGAATTGCTTCATAAAAGCTGGCTTCTCTGAAAAGTCTGTTGGGTTAGAAGTTAATGTACTGTCATACATTGAGGAATGTTGGAACCAGTTACAGTCAACAGGCACAATAAATAGACAAAATCTCACTTAATGAATATTTAAATATGGATGAAGACGTTATCATAGCAGAATATCCGACAGATGATGACATTTTAAGTTCAATAAAAGATAGTGAAAATCAAGATAAAGACAATGAGGCAGATGAAATAGAAGTTCCTAAACCTTCCAGAAAAGAAATAATGGCTGCATTTGAAACGATTAGCTAAAGGTTTCTATTTGCAGAAAATGTGCCAGACAATATTTTTGAGTAGCTCATAAATGCAAACATTTTTATGAGGAATCTGTATTGAAATTACTTCAGCAGATATTCAAAATTACTTTACATCTGATAATTAAATACAATATTCTAATTTATTTTGTTTAATAAATGCATGTTTTGTCCATCTTATTTTTCATTTATCTATTACATGCAGTAGACTTAATACATTAATATACTGTATATATATTTTTAAACATTAAAAAAAATTCATTTGTATATTTTTTCCCAAAACTTTTTTCAAATCATTTAAGTTGGAATTTTACAAACCATGAGCCACCATTGCCAATGTCAGGGGGCCGCAAAAAATGCGATATAGACAAAATATCACTTAACTACTATACTACATTAGAGAAAAGTCAGGGTCTATATTACGAAGTTTCTATATATCGAAATTTTTCTAAGATACCTTCAATTTCGATATATGGAGGTCCAACTGTACTTATATTTTGTTTCATATATTTAAAAAAAATGAACTGTTTACTTTATTTATTTATTTGTGTTACATCAACAGGGCTCAACACACTCGGTAGCCAAGTAGCCAATTGATACCAGAATTTCCATTTTGGCTACCGCTTACAAACAGGTGTAGCTATTTGGCCACCAACTAATGCAAACAGCTGATTCTAGGGACTCCGATATTGTAAAGAAGGCCGTAGTCCTAATTATATTTAAAATCTGAACCTTTAGGAAAATTTCTTCGCACGTGTATGCTTTAAATTTATTAGAATATTGTTTAATGTTTTTATTATGATAGCCCAGCGCCTAAACAAATCGCTTTGTTTACATTTCGATCCCGACCATGTTTTCTCCAGTACTTAAATACTGTATATTCATTTAAAAAAGAGATGATAAAATATATGAATATAAACTCTCTCTTATTGGCTGCCTGATTTCGTCTTCCATAGCTGTCAAAGTGTACTTAAATATTCAGGTAGGCCTCGATTAGTGCGAGTTCGAATAATGCGAGAAATTCGTGGAACCAAATTAGGACAAAATATCATTTAACTAATATACTACATTAGAGAAAATTCAGATTTCTATGTATCAAAATTTTTTTTAAGATACCTTCAATTTCGATATATAGAGGTCCGACCGTAATTTCAAAATAAGTAGTAGTAATTTTATTTCCATTTGCTTTATTAGTTTGAGAGTATTGCAAATCTACTAAAATATTGTTTCTATCTACTGAACAAGAATTGCAATTTACAAAATTATAAAAAATAAATAATAACTAAAAAATGTAGTCTAAATGTTTTTAAATATGTCCAGATTTAGCACAAAAAACCTTTGATCTTCCGACAGCAGTTGGCACAATCTGAGGTTATGCGGGAAACAGCTCATGTGGACTTGGTTTGTATCATTCGTATTCGTGCTGAAATGTGTAGGTATGACGATGGTGCAATGGTATATTATGTTTGTAAATCGATATTAACGACTGAATTGTGTGCGTTATCTGTTGAATAGTTGTTTCCAAAAATTTGCAAATTTATTAAAGTTAGTTTTGGATAAAAATACTTATTTATAACAAAAAAAAAAAAAAAAGAACTTTATTTAACAATCATGCGCCACCGTGCTGTAAAAAAAGGTCATGTGCCCACTGCGCTGTAAAAATTTTTCATTATGCACTTCCTTTCAAAAAGGTTGGCCACTGCTGATATAAAGCAATATAAAATTGTGCTTTCAAAATTTGAAAAAAATTTATTTATTGGTTTTTATAGGTGACATTATGGGATGTGGCATCATCTTTCCTAGAGATTATATTTGTAATTATGATAATGGTAGTTCTCATGAATTAACTCCTTCCCCAAATGATATACCAGATGATGATTATGATGGTTCACAGAGTGAATCAGAAGATGAAGAATGGTGGAAAGAAAAAAATAATGTAGAAAATGATACAATGGTACAAGTAAGTATTTAACCATTAAAAACATTAAATTAATTATCTATAAATTTGTTATGCATTCAATTATTTTTATTATATCTATCTAAATTAATAATTTAGATTTGATTTCAGTTTATTATAATAAAAGAAATCACAAGCACTTAAAGCAGAAAAAATACACTATTTTATTACATATACTAATAATAATTAGTATATTTAATATATATCCAATAATAAAAGGGCATTTTTCCTGCTTTAAGTGCTTGTGATTCCTTGTATTCATAGAAGCAGCAGAACTTGGTAATTTATAGTTATAGTTAATTATTATAATGTTATCAATTGATGGTTCATAAGTTTAAGTTCTTAATATGCTATAAACATTAATAATAATATCATTATTTATATTATTTATTATTATTTTTTGGAAAAACTTATCATTTACTTTTCAAACATGTCTTTTATTTT
The DNA here is from genome assembly GCA_000484575.1 of Olivierus martensii. NCBI lineage: Eukaryota > Metazoa > Arthropoda > Arachnida > Scorpiones > Buthidae > Olivierus > Olivierus martensii. The sequence continues at coordinate 35,608 of AYEL01077344.1, forward strand.
GAAATATTAAGTATACAAGATTAAAATATTGGTTATCAAAATCATCATCACTGGAATAAACTGTATGCCATTAAAATCTGCTAAATATTCATATAGTTATTATAGGATAATCTCAGAGGTTTGGATATCTTCCACTTTTAAATGGATGAATATAAAGGATTAATTAATGTTAATTCAGATTTGACTTTAATATCTTACTATACTGCAAAAATTTTTTAAATTCAACTGAATAATTGAAAAGTATTAGAAACCTTTCAAGATTAAATAACTACCATCTGTAAATGGTTGAAAATAAAAAGGATTAATTGATACAACATAAAAGGTTACTTTGTAGCAGAGTATATTATATCAAATTTCATGAAAATCTACTAATTCTCAAATATTCTCAATCAAATATTTCTCAATCTTCAAATATTATTAGAGAGAGACAGACATTATGACAATTTTATAAGTCTCACTTCCTTTGGATCAGGATGGTAATTTTTAATGTCATTTTTTGAAGTTGTTTTTGAAAAGTTTAACCCATTGGTTGTTAATGTTGTGCTAAGTAAGTCTGTCTCCCATTAATTGTTAATTTTCAGATTTGATCTTAATTTTTAAGACATTCCAGAATGTTTGAAAGAAGAAGAAAAATATTAATGACCAGATTGTTAATATAAGCACAAACTTTAAATAGAAAATATAACATTTTAACATTTTTATACTTAGAAAATATAATACTTGCATTCATTTCACAATATCAAATATGAAAAATTATCTTTTAAATTATCTGTAATCCTGCATAGTTCTGATCTAATCGTAAAATTCTTCAAATTGCAATCTAAATTTAATTCTTTAGTTTCATTTCTAATGTTTTATTCTTTAAATTGAATTTATGATGTATTTATATGTAGCTTGTTCTTTCAGTTTTATCAACATTAATCTCTTTAAATTCCACATTGGGTAATTAAAAATTATCTTTTAATGCTGCATGATTAAACTTTATTTTTTATCTGGAGAGAGCTTTTCTGAATGCTTAATAATTTTAAAATTTATCTAAAAAATAAACAATATTACAAATTCTCATTTACTCTATATTTCAAGGCCTTAATTAATTTTAAATCATAAGTTTTAATATAGTAATATAAATAATACTTCCTGTAATACACAATTTTATATTCAAATTTTTCATAAATAGAGCTATAGTTTCAAATTATAGTATTTAATAAAATTTTTGAAATTTACTATTTTAGAAATACACCAACTTTTTTATGGCTTCAAATTGTTATCACAGTTTTGTAATAATGGATGTATTTTTGAAAAGATGGAAACGTTTTAAAATTCTTGAATAAAATAATTAATTAATAATTATCTTTATAGGTATTTTTCACAAGAAATGGTAAAACAATTGGTCAAAAAGAAGTATGTATACCCAAAGGAGGATTTTATCCAACAGTAGGAATGTTAAGTATTTCGGAAAAAGTTAAAGTTGATCTTCATCCTTTAACTGGTTGAAAAAAAAAAATTATATATCTTATTGGTATGTTCAGCCATCCACTTCACATAATGGTGCTGTTCATGTTTGTTTTGGTTGGTAAATTTCCATATCTTGTTGATGTCTGTCACATATTATTATAGAAATTTTCATTTCATTGAAATCTACACTAATTCATAAAATAATGATCATTAATCTGTAGATAACATATAGAATTTGAACTGCTTCTATTTAATTTATCATGATACAAGAAAAATATTTTTCAAATTAATATATACACTTCATTGTGACTAAAACCTTATAATTATTTAAGAATTTGTTTTCTAGAAAGCCAAAATATGGGGGAAAAAAATATATTGAAAAAGAACCATTTTTAATAGAAACAGAAGATATGGAATGTATGTTTGTTAAAATTTTGAATATTGTAGTTTTCAATCAAACTTATTGATCAAATTTTGGAAAAATTGTCACTTTTTTAGTATTAATAAGATTTCGAGCTGTTTCACAGCAAAATTTTAATATATATAAACTTTCTGTAAAGTTAAAAAAGTTAATAACTTCTCTTTTACAAATGTTGAGATGTAACCATAAGATTTTATGGTTATGATCATTTTTGAATAATAAGTATGCCAGAGATTTTTCAAAAATGATTCCTGAAAAGATATCATTATAAAATTGTCATTATTAGTTAACATGGTTGTAATAATAAAAATTTTAAATATTATTTTTTAATTAAATGTGCCAAAAATCAAACAGTTACTGTTTAATTTTATGGCTTTTATTAGATTTTATAATTCTTGTTATTGTTTAAAAAAAAAACTTTCTTTTGGAGATGAAATGTCCAAATTTGAATATTTGCAGAACAGATTCTCATATGTTGTCTGTCATGTGATATTATGCAAAAGATTGTAAATATGGTAATCATTTGAAATAATGCCTACCATAATCATAATATTAGATTGTCATTTTTATAGAAATATGTCATTTAGACATTCATTGTGATAAATAATGAAAAAATGTTATATAGAAATCTTAGCATAGATTAAGAAAATAATAACCAGATGTTCTCATAAGCAAGCTTCCTAAATGTGGTAAATTTGTATAATTTCCATAAATTATGCATCTCCATTAATATCTTGGCAGCAATATTTAATTTATCATAGCCATGATAGATATTCCAATTATTATAATTAATTACATTGTTTTTAGTACAAAAAACGAATATCCTTAACTATCTTTGAATAGAAATATGTACATATTAAACAACATATAAGTGTTCCTATATTTTTTCCTATTTTATAAATAATAATCTTTAGGAAAAATAGATCTTTTAGAAGTTTAGTAAAGATATTTTATTTGGTATTTGCATGATTAGATTATTAAGATCAATTTTATGCATTTTTCAGGGTATAGTTGAGGATGTTAGCCTATTTTTAAATAATCTGCACACAAAGTGTATTGCAATTAGTTTTATTATGTTTTTATCACTGATATAATATTGAATAACTTTTGAATATCTCCATCCTAATCAAAGAAAAAGTAAATGGTATTGTCTGTAATACAGGTATTCCCTTGTTTATTGTGTGCGCCAGTTTTCATTAGATGAAAAATTTTCACCTAATAAAAACTGATTATTAGATTAAAATTCATAAAATAAAAATGCTGTTGCCATTAATTGGAATGTAAAAATTTCTGATTGCTTCTTGGATTATAGAAAGTTGTTATACAGGATGTTTCAAAATGAATATCGGGGTTTTGAGGCTTCGTAGTATTTATTACATTTAACTTGCAGTTATAAATAATACATCAAATAAAAGAGCAACTCAAACAGTTTTTCCTACAAGTATTCAATGTGAACACCTTTCGTCACATGGCATACATCAAGTCGATAGGCAAATTCTTCCCAAACCTTGATCAGTGTGTCTGGAGTAATTGTTGCAACAACTGCTTCAATCCTGTTTCTTAACTCGGGTAGTAACTGGTAGCGGAGGCACATACACATTATCCTTTATGAACCTCCAAAGGTAAAAATCGCACGGCGTCAGATCAGGTGAACGTGAAGGCCATGCGAAACAAGCTCTGTCATTCGGCCCCTTGTGGCCAATCCAGCGCTCAGGTATGACGACGTTTAACCACTCGCATACTGAGTTACGCCAGTGAGGCTGCGCACCATCTTAGATTCATTTATGTATTACTTGCTTATACTCAGATCAACTCAAGTTCAAATAAAGCACTAGTTAGCAGTGGAGAAAATTTTTTCATAAGGAGTTTTATTTTAATCAAGAACTAACGTTTTCGGCCTTCATGACGGCCATCATCAGGTTCACCAATTTGAATTTGTACAGAGTTCTAGAATATCAAACATTCTAATACACGGTTTAAGTTCTAAAATCTAAATACGTTCTATATTCAAACTTCCTTTGCATAATAATTAGCATAAAGCAAACATATTTTAAGCTTAAAACAAAAATAAGAAATAAAAAATATGTTAGTAATTAAAGTAAAATAAAATATAAAAATAAAAACGAAGGTTAGCCTACAGATCAAGGTTTGGGAAGAACTCATCTATCGACTCGATGTGTGCCGTGTGACGAAAGGTGTTCACATTGAACACTTGTAGGAAAAACTGTTTGAGTTGCTCTTTTATTTGATGTATTATTTATAACTGTAAGTTAAATGTAATAAATACTTGAAACCTCAAAACCCCAATATTCGTTTTGTAACACCCTGTACATCTAATTATTACTGTTTATTTTCCATAATTAATTGGAAATAGATTAATACTAGCACTAGTTAGCAGACAAAATATAGTTCACAATTTATTTAATTTGTGTAATGTTTTCGGTACACCCAAAGTCAGCACGTTGCAAAGTATTCAGAACATTTTCGAAAAATCAAGTCAAACTACATTATGAAATCAGTTTGAAAAACATATAAGAATATTAATAACTAATATAAATATTTAAAAATTAAGTTAATAAAAGCATTTTTTTGAAGTCTATATTTCTTATTCTAAGCATATGTTCTTTAGTGCATAGTATAAAATTACAGGTAGCCTTGACTTACAATGGCCAAAAATTATTATTAAAATACTAAAAATTCTCTAATTCAACTTTGTCACTTACATATATATACATATACACTCAATTCTCATTATTCAACTATTTGCGAAAATTTATTTGTAACCACAAAATCAATTTTCACAGAGCTTTTACACTTATTTGTGAACTCCCATTCAGTGGCAAAAATACCATTACCGATGTAACGGTCTCTCTCTCTCTCTCTCTCTCTCTCTCTCTCTAATAAAGGAAGTTGTTTATTACCAAATGTAGTCTCTGTGTCATTCTGCCAAAAAGTCTCATTACCTATCCTTGCTCACTCCACAGTCCACAAGTCCCACAAAAGAATGTGACCCTATGCTTGAACACAGCCTCAAATTGAGGCACCCAACTTCCTGCACATTTGCTCTTTATGCTGAGATTTTAGATATGAGACAAAAAGTGACTCAGACAAGACTCACACAGTTTTTCAATGCAGTTCAGAAAGACACTGTGTCAGCTGCCACATCAAACAACTACCCATCTAAAATAAGATATTATTTACTACATAGTTAGTGTTGTAAAAAATTAAATAAAGATTTTTGTAATTATAATACTGTATATACTTCTGTACATTGCATATATATAATTATTTGTAAGTACTGTAATACACATTAAATTATGTGTTTTTTTCTGTTTAAAGATACCTTAAACAAGGATGAAAATGTTAGGAAGAAAGGTTCATAGGAACCTAATTCTATGCTTCCCATAGGCATGATGGTTCAGTATTCATGAAGAATTTACAGAACGTAACTACTGCGAATAATGAGAATCGACTGTATCACATTGCTTTTGTATACACATTGCCATTAGTTGGCAAGCAGAGCCTTATTATTGTATCTTGTCATAACTCTGTCATGTCCAGTAAGAGATATATTATTACTGATGAAAATTCCAATTTAAAAAAAGCCAAGGAAAGTTTTAAGTTTAACCATTTTAAGTTAAATAGAAACCTAATTTATGAAAATATTAAAACAAAACACAAGCAAAATCAAGAATAAAAAAGTCCTTGACTTATGTCAGAATTGAATTACGAGACATTGGAATAGAACTCTGTCATAAGTTGAGGAACAGAAAACAAGCAAAATCAAGAATAAAAAAGTCCTCGACTTATGTCAGAATTGAATTACGAGACATTGGAATAGAACTCTGTCATAAGTTGAGGACTACCTGCACTGGTTGTTATTAAGACATTCCAAAAATATTAAAATAAATGTATTAATAGCTATTTACTTTTAATAAACAAGATTGAGGATGCACTCATTAGTTTAACTACCTGAAAAATGAATGAAGCAAGAATATAAAAAATATTAGAAAAGAGGAAAAGGATTCTTTTTTAGGGAAAAGATAAGAAAGTTTTATGTTTTCTTATGACATGTAATAATCATGCATTAAGGGTAAGATGATAAATGAATCTACCCTTCAATCACAAGAAAATCAGTATTAAATTCATATCGTAATACAATCATTCAGGATAGTTATTACTCATTCAGCCTATTCTTTTCTCTGTTTGATTTACAAGCTGTGAAGTGCAAAGTGATTTTAAGATTTAAGCTTGATGCAACAATAAACATACAAATTGTAAAAACCAGCTTGTGCCTCAACTGCTAACTCGAGGGGATGCTAGAAAAACAAACATGGAGGGGACTATGAGAGAGATTTGGGTGTAAATTTCAATTAGAAAAGAAGATAGATTAGAAGCTACTGGATGCAGTGGATTTCCCTGTGTCTTATATTAAAACTACAATATATATAAACATTATACAAATCATTGTGGCTTTCAATTTGTTATATAAAGCATATAGAAATTTTCTTCAAATATTGATCTTAGATTTGTCCACAATTCTTAAAAATTTTGATTCTAGGAAATTAATTGCAAAAATAAATTATCTGAAATTAGAATTAATATTGAATTTTCAATGTTTTTATTTGTTTAAAACACATTAATTATGAATCTTATTATGATAATTATTTTACTAAAAATAATAGGCACAAAATAGCTGACATATTTAAAGTATTATGTTTATTAGATTTTCCGACAACAGCAAAATATTATAGAACAAATTTGCACATCACTAGAAAAATATGTTGGTAGTTATATTAAAAATTGTACTCAGAATAATATGCAATCATTGTTTTGTAATGTTAAATAGTTATAAAAGTTATTAAAAGATATAATAATTAGATGAAAAATACATTTGCCATTGAATATGGAGTTGTGTCTTAATATAAAGTCATTAGCGTACAGAAGTAACTTTGATATAAAAATATATTAGATGCAATCAGTAAAGAGAATAAGCAAGGAAAATTATAAAAACAATTATTCATTTCATTAATTTGGTACCAGAGCATCTGAATAATATGAATTTTTTTTATGAAACAGTTTGAGGACATAGAATGCAGGAAAAAAGTGGTTAAAATATGAGAGATTATAATTTATTAAAACAGTATATGCTCATTGATTTAAACATATATATGAAATGATTAGACCAGTGGTGGGCAAACTTTTCTGACTGCAGGTCACACAGACTTTTGTAAGGTCTTAGCAGGCCACATGTAAAAAAATGTTTTTACTTTCTGATACATGAGGTATTCATATTAGAAGAAAATACTGCAATCATGCCAAAAACCAATGTTCCATTTTCCACGAATTTTCACAGCCATTCCCTACCACTACCATTGCCTCAAAATCCGTTGCCCCAATAGATTCAAAAATATCAGAAAGTCAAGTGGGGCACACACCAGGTTTTTTAAAGGGGGGGTCTAAATGAATCTCATGCAAAATCTAAATTTAATTAAATAATTATGTTGCTTGTTTAATTTTTAATTAAATATTTATGTTGCTTGTTTATGTAATTTAACATTTTTGTGGTAAAATTTTAAAAAATATTTACACTTGTGCATGGACTGCAGGCCGCAGTTTGCCCATCACTGGGTTAGACAGTGCTTAAGTGATCAATGATGAAATGGTTTCATCATAAAAGAAAATTATCTTTGTAGGTTGAAAAGTTGATATAGATTAGTTGTTGTTCATTAACACAAATTTGTAAACAAGGGAACCTGTACTAATAGCAAATTATTTAATAAAAATTTGCTAAGTGTAATTTTATGTTTTAATTTTGATCTGTATCAAATTTCATTTTGTTATTATTTATTATTATTATTAATTTTACTTGCAGTCTTTAATATTTAGTTAAAATTGGTGTTCTAATTCAGTTGATTAAATCAAACTGTTGGCTCCTGTGTTTATTAATATTATTATTATTATTTAAATATTATAGATATTAACAGTTCATCATACTCAATCTTGCAGATGCAAAACAATTTGCAACTACTACTCATCATAAGCAGGAATGGATAGACATTCGTATTTATTATGTTATGCTAGTACCTAAATTTGTGCAATACACAATATTTAGTTAGGTAATGTTTACCTTATATAATTTTAAAAACTATATGATACTTCTGAAGATTGATGGAGTAACTCAAAGTACAAAAACTATTATTTATTTTATGTAAAGATATAAAGCATTAATATTAAGAAATTGAATGATTGTTGACTAAATTTTGTTGTCTGCCATGTATATTCTTGTATAAAATATTTCAAGTGTGTTGTTTCTCAAATTTTTATTATTTCTTTTTCTCCTCTCCATGAAAATCATTCATTTTTATCTTCAAAATTATAAAAAAGTCTCCTATCATCAATATACATATATATTATATATAATATATATATATTTTTTCTAACCCATTGTAATAAAATTTAAACGTACTTTATCAACAAATAATAATTTTGAGAAAAGATATATATATCAAGTTATTTATATGAATTAATTTATATGGCTGTGTCTGTAACAATGTTTCTTGTAAATGATTTTGTTAATGAATAATAATGAAATTTAATCCATATTATGTAAATATTTATGTATGTATGTATGTATGTAATTGTCTTTTTGTTTGCTCAAAGTTTATACTAGTCACACAATCTAATTTATTAAATGGAAAAAGAAAATTTTTGTAAAATATCAGAAAGGTACAATTTGTTTGTTATTTGAATGTTAAACATTTATAAATAAGATTCTTTTTATGCATATGGGGCAAGTTTTGCAGCACATTCTTTATGTACTTAGATATTTTGTTTTCTGATCTAAGATCTCTGTTAAAAATTGAAAATATTTCTTTTAACTTAATTTTAATATTGACCAAATGTAAGATATAATTTAAACTGATTCCATGATGGTTGAACAACAGATGAAAAAATTCTTTATATGTAAAATTAAATTTTGAATATAATCTTAACTTGGTCAATATGAAAATTTTTCCAGGTAATTAAATCTTTTAAAGTGCAATATTTGTTCCTCATAATTATTTTATTATATTGTTGCATTTTTTTTATGTAATTGTAAAAAAAAAAGATTGGCATAATCCGTCAATGCTTTGTGATTTAAATAAACCTCATATTGGGGTAATTACTGGAAGATGTGCAGTTGTTTTTATGAAAAAAATTCTTAAAATAAATAAATATTGTGTTGTAAATGGTAAAGTATTGTTTTTCTTTTATAAAATAACCATCAAGTTTCAAATGTTAATTATTTATATATACAGTAGTGTTAAAAAACTGCATCACTACAAGACTATATTTTTAATTAATTAATTTCCTAATTTTTGAATTGATGCTATAACAATATAATTAATCATTTTAAAATTGCAACACTTACATGTATTAGAATAGTCAATTAAAATGAAGTGACAGGATGATGCTAATATTGCATCATCTTGTTACAGTCTCTCTTGGATGATGTAGCATGACATTGATGATGATATCATCCAATAGATGCCTATAAATAGAACAAATGTCATAGCAGTGTTTTTTAAGGTTGACATTCTTACAATGGCTAAATTTTCACTACTGATACTTTGTAAATATAACTAATGTTGTAATGACATTTATTAATCAAGTTGTATCCATTTCCTTATTATTATTGCTAACATGCAAATATTGCAATTTTATTATTTAATTGTATCAAAAATGAAACATTATAAAGAAGTTATGATAGCATATCTCTAATACATGCTTTTAATTTACTACCACATTCATTCTTTAGAGAAAACAGTATAAAAAATTTTGCAATGCAATATTTTAACACTGCTACACATTGTAATCTCTAAAATAAAAGTTTCACAAACTTTCAAACTTTGCATACAATTTTATATCATTTCCGAGAAAATATTGGACTTCATCTCGTTTTAATTGGACTAAATGATTCAATAATTTGGAAAAATCAAATTTGTTTGTCATTAAATTGTACCAGGAGTCCTCCTTTAATGTTGGGGTTAGGTTCCTGAAAATTGCAACATTAGCTGAAACCAAAAATCCCACAGGCCTAGTGTTATAAGTTGAGGTCACATTCTTAGAATTCTTTCTGGTTTGTACTAAAAGGGATTATCACCTGTGAATTCTAAGCTGCCTTTTATTTTTTTGTTGTTGTTTTATGCTACTTTCCATACTAGGTACATTAAGCAGCAAGGTACATTCACCCCAGTGGGGATGGCCATTATGTGGAGGATGAAATTAAACAAGCTGAGCAGAGTCAGGCTGACCTTAAAAAAAATATGGAGGTATGCGACTCTGATCCTCCAAAGTGGAAGTACAATATACTTTCATTGTGATTATCTGATTGATAATTGTCTTATTAGAAAATAATTTTCTTTATCTGCAATGTAATATTTTACAATTAAATCATGCTTTTGTTCCATTACTGAACAGTACAATAATATTTAGACTGGAAAAATTACCAAATATATTCATGGTTAATATTTTAATGCCAGCTCTCATTCATTTACTTCTCTAGACAACTGTGCCACTCCATGCCCTATCACAGGGTTACCAACACTTATGGATGTCTTTCAAATTGACAGAGATTGACAAGCTTGGCACAATCTTCAAATTTTCCAAGGATAGATTTTAATTTGATCCCAGGTCCTCTAATTGGAAACCAAAAGCAGTTTATCTGGCCAATCTAGCTGAATGTCTTTTAAGCTGTATAATTTAATAAATAGATTTCCATCTCATTTTTTTTTATGATGAAGAGAAATGCAAGAAAATAGGCTATTTACTTTCATTGCCTTAATTTTTTAATAATTTATTTTTTCCTTGTAATGTTATATTTTAAATGACATTAAACAGGAATCTGCTGTACTAATTACTCATATAATTTCTCTGTAAAATGCCTTATTTCAAATTAACCAAACCAATTCAGCCAAACTTCCCCTGGCAAACAAAGTCTGAATGATTATTTTTGAATTAAAGCTATAGTGCCACCATCTGTTGATTTAATAATTAATTAAATTAAATTTAGAATTTAATACTAAAGTGGCGCGATCTAGTAATTAATGATTATACTGTAATTTTTAAATTAATTTTCCCGAAATAAAATTTTGCCACCGCACTAGACTCGAACCAGAATCTTTGGGATAGCACCCCAATGCCTTAACTAGTTAGACACAGCAACCTGTGGCAGAATTCCATTTCGGGAAGCTTATACATTGATTACTATGGAGATTTATCAGACGAGGTCAAAACTGTCCCAATTGAAAAGGTTAATCCCAATCAGTGTTGATATGAGTAAGCCGTATTTCTCTTATATACTGTATATGTAAATATAGTTTAAAGTTTTTTTAATGCTTATATAATAATTTCATTTAAATATTCAGGTGGCACTGACTAACTACTGATTTAGATTATATTTTTTTGAAGCAAACATATATATATGATAGCTATTGATATAAAATTTATAAAATGGAAATTAAAAACAGACATTTTCAATAAATAATAAGATGTATTAAATTGTTAAATTATTTTAGAAACGTTTGTGTATTAAGTAATGAGTATATTTTAAATTGTCTGAACCATGTTATGCAATTCCCTATTTAGAATCACTGGACTATCTAATTTTTTAAGAAATTGATCAATCATCAATAGCATATGTGAAAGAAGAAACAACAAGATCTCTATAAAACTGCTTCTAACTCTTATCTCAGTATGATTAGGACATTAGCTCTTCAATATCTAAAAGTAAAGATTGAATCCTAGATAAAAATTTTTTTTAACACGGTTCCATATTTATAGAAAAGATTGTAACAATTATTATTAATGATTTCAAGAAACAGATCTATTTTACTAAGCCATTGCAAAGATATCATTTATCCATAAAAAAAGTGGGAAGGAAGGGTTAAAGCATTATTATAAAATTGATCTGCAATAATTGCTATTATTAATGAATATTGAATCTCTTAAAATGTCAGTTGTAGCAATAAAGTACAAATATAAAAATAAAACGAGAAATGGATTACCCAAAAAAATTATAGTTTATCATTTTCTATGCAGATAAAAATTTGTTAAAAAAAATGAATTGGGAAAATCTCGAGTTTAATTTTTTTAATTATCATTAATACGGCAAATTCCAAAAATTCCACCTTACTATATAATAATTCATTATATAACTTTTTTAACATTATATTGCGTGGATGGAAATATTTGTGACTGTAATTCAATCATTAACTAATTTATAAAGTGAACTATGATGAACTTATAAATTGAAATGCTTAAATTTGCAAAATGCTATCATTTTATAATTGCACTTTTATGAATATCTTAAAATAGGGAATATCAAATGCAGTTAAAATGTTATTAAAATTTGTTTTCTTATGAAAAATCATTGTTTAGGAAGTTAAGTAGGGCAGAATGAGAGATGTGATAAATTTTTTTAAAAGGCATTAAATAAATTTCACTCTTAATCTCAGATTTTTATTTTATTAAAATTTTGTTTTATACAAAATTATATCAATAATTTTCTGTTCTTTCCTTCATTAAAGTCTATTGCTAGGCTCAAAAACAGTACTGATTCATTGCTGCTTTTTACAGAATATTTTTTTTTCTTTTCCTTGAATTAGATATATTTGACATGAAATTTCATTTCATTCAAGTATTGAGATTATGGATATTAAATACTGTATATAACAGAAGTGGGCAACCTGCCAATTTTGCAAATAAAATCGTCGTGATGATTTTGACTTTAATAAAAAAGAAAAATATGCCAATGAAAATTAATTTTTATTATGTAAAAAATTGGAAAAAAACTAAGGATTATTCTTATCATTTCACTGAACAAATTAGATTGTGCAATATTAATGGTACAAATAAAATCGTCATGTGATGATTTTGACTTTAATAAAAAAGAAAAATATACCAATGAAAATTAATTTTTATTATGTAAAAAATTGGAAAAAACTAAGGATTATTCTTATCATTTCACTGAACAAATTAGATTGTGCAATATTAATGTGATTGTGTAATTTTTAAAATGCATGGCTAATTGAACATTTCATTCGCCACACACGACAACTTTAAAAAATATGTTATCCACCTCTGGTATATAGGATGATGATATTCTATTAACCCAAACATTTTACTTATAAAAAGCTGCATGATATAAAAAAAATTAATATGATGTGTGTTTTACTTTTTTTTTCTAGTGAAAAATCTATGATTAGATTTTAAAATCAGGTTATAAAATACAACTATATGATTGAATTATATTACAAAAGAAAACTTTATATCATAATTTTAAATTTTATACTAAATTAGACAAGTCTAATAATAAAACATATTTATATGCAAAGAATATCTGTCTAAAATCCAACTGACATGCATACAAAACAGCAGATTATTTTTATCAAGAAATTTTAGGATAGATACAGGAAAACATTTTTGTGTATTCCAAAATAAATGAATTTTAGAATTACTTTAATCGAAAAGTTTTATTCTAAAACTTTGAATAAGGTATTTTATTGCTTAAGTAATACTATTATAATATATGCAAATAAATGTTTTACAGTAAACAAAAGACGTTTTATGGTAAGTGAATTATAAAAAAAAATTTAAGAGTATAAAAAATTTTTAGATATGAGAAAAAAATTAAAAATATAATTTTATGGAATTATCATCATTGACATGAAAACTCCTTTATACATTAAGTAAACAAAAGAATACAGCACTAGTAATAAATACAGTCTGACCCTGTTAACACATGGTAGTCGGGGTCCATGGTTACTAAACCACGAGTTAAGTGAACCGCGAGTTACAGTATTAATATAGATTGAGCGATAAGTTCCAACATTGATATGAATTTTGTATGATTTGACCAATACAAATTGGTTAAACATCCGTTAACACATGGTAGTCGGGGTCCATGGTTACTAAACCGCGAGTTACAGTATTAATATAGATTGAGCGATAATATAAGTTCCAACATTGATATGAATTTTGTATGATTTGACCAATACAAATTGGTTAAACATGCAGCTAATCTCACTGATCATGAGATTTAATGACGACGATGTCTAAGAGTGATATCAAAAGCAATTGCTTGTCAAGGTAGCCATGGTAAAACCACATGTTAAGCAGACTCACATGCTAACAGGGTCCAACTGTATTTTAATTATTGGAAATTCTATTGATCAAATTATTCATCTCTTCAGCTAATTTTGTTCAATAAATTATAAGCTGAATAAATTATTTCTGCTATTAGTATTGCGTTTTTTCATTTATTTAGTCTAACCTAAAAGTTGGTTTTAAATTGTGTCTTTATATTAAAAAATAACTTCAATCAGTATTTTAACTTAAAATCTGTATTTTTCAAATTATTGGGATATACATACAGTATGATCAAACACAATTACAATGCTCACGTTAACAATCACATACACTATACATAGGCATTCAACACAGAATTCTGCAGTTGTTTCGAAAGCATAAATTTTGTATTTTTGTTATTATAAAGACTGTTTTCTTAAAATATAATTTTATTTATTTGATAAAAACATAATGAACTTGGTCCTTTATAATTAATACTTTAAAAACAACAATTATTTGTTACTGAGGAAAAATTTTTCTTTTGACATATTAAGATATATAATGTTTTATTTTACAATAGAATTGAATTTGGTTCAAATTACACATTTATATATATATATACTCTTGAAAAGTAAGAATTTAATTTATTGTATTAATATAATATTTAGGATATGATTCTAAAAACCATTTTCATTATACTGCTATACTCGAATTTTAACAGTAATCAAGATTGCAAATTAAATTTCGAATAGCAGTTCTTACTCTCTTCAAATGCATTAATATGGTGTTTCTTTGATTCATCGTAATGCTTTGGATAACAATTCTTTGTCCTCATCTGGATGCTGGATCAAGTTCAGTTTTTTTTATAAATTTTGATTATAATAATATCTACAAGATACACATCACCATATAGTATCTTAGTTTATATAAGATCAGAATTAGGAATTACAAAAATATATTTGTTAAGAACTCAAAATCTTTATAACATAAAGGAATAGATTGTTAATATTATTTCATACAAGTGCTGCTATATGACAGCTGCATAATATAAAATATCGTAATTATAATTCTTAATCAAGCTAAATTCCTTTTGACTATAATGAATTGATTTAATAATGCTCTGCTATGTTTAGAATGAAGAATTTCAAATTCATAAAAATTAATTATATTTACCTAAATGTAATCTCACTGGCCCATGACTCACTTTATGCCATTCTAAATAATATAATAAATAGTTATCTTTACAACTACATTGTGAGATACACATGATATAAAGAAATGTTCTCACATGAAACTTGCACTTGATATCACTTTATGTTCGTGCAAGGCACTTCAAGTAATGAAAAGTATTTAAAGAAATCTAACGCATATTGTTTATAAACACACTAATACCCGATCTGGTTGTTTCTAAGTTATTATTTTAAATATTTCTCAAAATAAATTTGGTATTATTGCACAAAATTTTTTAACATAGCAATAAATATGTTTTAAGAATTTTAAATTAAAAAGAAAAGGCTTAGATCTCAACTCCAAATTTAAATTTTACAACTCTGATTATGATCAAACTTTTCAAGAGTATATGCAATACAGTTTTGATAAACAAAGTATTCATTAACCAACACCCATACAGTGGAATGAATCTATAATATAAACGGTTTATTTCATTATTATTATTATTATTCAATTAAAATAATCAAATCAATTAAAAAAAAATTAGAATTTCTTTCATTAAATATATATTATTCGAAATCAGCATTGTTTGTGCATTACCAATGTGTTTTATGAATTCATCACAGTTCCCAACAAAAATGAAATATAGAACTGTATTCCCCCCATGTATATAAAAAAAACCCTACCTTTCTCTTGCATGTGAAATTAAAAAATACAGTATATAAAATTCAAATTATGCATTAAGATAATCATAATGCACAGTCTTCAGTTATTAATATGATAGTGAATATTTCAATGTTAAGTAAGTACAGTTGAAAATTTGGGCATTAAGAACTATTATGACAGAATATGTTATTCTATTATTTCTCCGTTTATTCCATTTTGAATTTCTTGTTCTTGAGTTGACCAAAGTACTAAGGGTGGAGTAAATTTTTTTCCTGCAACTAATTCTTCCAGACCCTATTAAAATAAATAAGAAAATTTATAAAATATGTGAACATGAAGAAACACATACATAAATATAAATATCTTTTTAATCAAAATTTGAAATTAGATAAAAATCAATATATACAGGGTGAAGAAAAACTTTGTCGTAAAATTTTATGTACTGTTAAGGGGCCTCAAAACAAGTCGAAAATGTCTAATGAAGATATGGTCTAAATGGAACCGTTTTTGAGTTATATCTTCATTAGACATTTTTGACTTGTTTCAAGGCCCCTTATCAGTACACAAAATTTTACGATGAAATTTTTCTTCACCGTGTATATAAATAATAGGATCTCTATAATTTATTATGATATTGAGCTGAGAATATTTATATTATTTCTCACTTCTTATTTTAAAATATTTAAGTACAAATCATTTGAAAGTGCTAGAATTTCTTAATAATTAATGCTTAATAAATTGTTTACAAATCTTTATAGATAATTTTAAATAATTTTTTAAAATTATGCCAATGATTACTAGCAGATAGATGCAGTTCCCAGTTTCTGAATTTTTTCCAAATATGAAATATCAAAAAAAGATGGAAAATATGAATATTAATTGCAATAAATAAATGCTAAACATTTTTAAACAGGCATTTAAAACCATGTATATAGCTATACAATACAGTAAAACTATTTGCAGTAAAAAGTCCATTGTCTGCTATGAAATTGGAAAAATCAAAATGACAGACCAAGAAGCAGAAGTAGCACTTGCTTTGGCCATCATTGTTTCATTGGAAAATTATATAAATAACTTTCATTCCTGAATTGTTC
Organism: Olivierus martensii; assembly: GCA_000484575.1. NCBI lineage: Eukaryota > Metazoa > Arthropoda > Arachnida > Scorpiones > Buthidae > Olivierus > Olivierus martensii. Next base: position 52,525 of record AYEL01077344.1, read on the forward strand.
CTAAGGAATTATTCATTGTAGAAACTTATCTAATCATTTGTGGTTGATGGTGGAAAAAAATAAAAATTTTTTAATATTCATATGAGAAATTATTTATGATGATAATTTTCTCGATTTTAAAGGCTTATAAATAAATCATTGTTTAATCATATACTATTGATTTTGTTGGCCTTTACTTAATTTTATTATGGTCAAATTTCATTGTTAAGAATGGAACACTTGGTTTAAAACAAACATTGTGTTTATGGGAAATTGAATCTCAGTTTAAAAAATTCTTACTTTATGAGCCCACTTCAGGAATGAATTAGGTCGTAAATTTGGGAACTAACTGCACTGAAAAATCTATATTATGCCCAATAGACATTTATTATAAAAATAAATTGCTTATATTCATATATTCTATTATTTTTTGGAAAAAGAAATAAATTTATTTATTTGTAGCAAGAAATTATTACAATATTTATAATTTTAATTTTGATCATTTATCTGAGATATGACGAAGAAACAAATCTGGAGCATTTAAAAATCTTTTAGATATAGCATTTAAAACAGAAACATCAACAATTACTATCACTTCTGGGTATGGATTAACTCCAGGTAATCAGAGGTATGTATTTAATCAACAATGCAAATGGAAATTACATTTTTGTCCATTGGGATGGATAGTCAGGAGCTGGGGTGCTGAATTCATCTCACCACTTAGTAGTCAATATTTTGAGAAGTGATAACTATTGACCAAAAAAACTAAATCATGGATTACCCACATCCATAATGGGATCAGCCAGACAACAGAAGAGGGAAATCAATGGCTAGACTCAGAACTATCATATAAATTTATTTGAAAAGTAAGATTAGAATTTGTTTCAAGTATTTTGAGTAGAAATCTGATGCATTCTCATAGCCAATCCAGCCAATAAAATGATCATAACTGAAAAATGAAGCATTTTCAGACTGATACTTATATAGAAGTTTTTCTTTATTTTGAATCATCAAATATTCCCAGAGTCCTTCCATTAAGTAAAGGGTAGCCTATGTATATATATCATACTTCCATCATTGCTTAAGGTTTTCACCAAATTATCCCAAAAAGTGCATAGAACTATCATGCATTTCATATTGTAAATGATAAGACTACAAGTAATCAAACTAGCTACTATAAATAATAGAAAATAAAATTTGCATTAAATTTTTATATAAAATCATATTAAATTCAACTTACTTCTCCATCATAAGAAAGTAGAGGAGATATTTCACAAATAACAGGATCTTCATACTTCAAGTAAGACTTCTGACTGAAAATAAAAAACTCGCAAATTATTAACATGAAATTAAAAAATATTTTTCTAGATTGATCATATATTTTACCATAAATATTAATTCATAATGCTATGACATATTTTAAAAATTGAATTTTGTTGAATCAATAATTTTTGTGTATTACAAAAAATTTAATATCTAATTATACTGAACTGTGATAATTATTCTTGAACAGTAATAAAAATAAATTTACTAGATTATCTAGAAATCCTACAAAATTTAATTTTTTAAAAAGTTTTTTTATATCAACATATACTTAAAATTCAACTGAATTTTAAAAGATTTTAAATCATATTTCTACAATATGTAAATAAATTAAGTAAAATTGAATGCTGTATCAAATATACAAATATTGTATGATTTAAAGTTTTTGCAAACAATGTCATTAAGTGATTGAATTTTTAGCAAATAAAAAAATTATACACTTCTTAGTATGCAACTTTTCAGATAAAAAAAAATGTCAATAATTTTCTTTTTTTAAGTCAGCTTCAAAATTAGATTTTCCTCCATTCATTACATGCCAAATTAAATTAATTCATTGTGTATTTGTTTATTATTCAGAAATTTAAATATTTTTTATTGAGAGAAATGACAAAATTGCATGAATTTTTTAATAATATTGTTTATAAAAAACTAACGTAAAAACTGTAAATAAATAAAAAAATATAGTAATGGAATGATTTATAATAAACAAATTTATTATTTTAACAATTCCTCCTCTCTAAAATTTAAATCAGAAAACAATTTGTTTATTGTATAAAATGAAATAATTACAATTATTTCTTAAATATTTGTCATAGCAGATAAAGTATGATGTTTTTTTATTTACTAAGATATTATTCATAGAACTATTGCCATCTCTAATTTTTTTTTTTCAAAAAGGGGCAGTAGGCCAAAAAACATTGGGAACCAGTGGATTAAACTATTTTAGAACAGATTAGAACATTGCATTAAATTAACATGCATGTAATAACTGTCAAATTCTCTGGGATAAAACAAAAATCATTGATATTGTTCCACATTATGTTAGGAAAAACTTAATATTAAAAAACAAAATAACATTGATAAAGTTATTAATGTTAGAGATATGGAAACACTAAACTAATTTATTATTATTATTATTTTATTTAACAACTTATTGTTATTTGTATTATGTATTTATTAATACAAGCAGTTCATGAGTTACATAGGTAGATCATTCTGCAAAATCCTATGCAAATCTAAGCATATGTATGTTGAAACATACATTTTACTATATTAGTGTGTCACAATGATTTATCACTAAAAATAGTTATATTAAAGAATAAACACATAAGTTGCATGGTAAAGCAATCATTTATCAAGAACATTGCATTAAATTAAAATGCATGTAATAACTGTCAAATTCTCTGGGATAAAACAAAAATCATTGATATTGTTCCACATTATGTTAGGAAAAACTTAATATTAAAAAACAAAATAACATTGATAAAGTTATTAATGTTAGAGATATGGAAACACTAAACTAATTTATTATTATTATTATTTTATTTAACAACTTATTGTTATTTGTATTATGTATTTATTAATACAAGCAGTTCATGAGTTACATAGGTAGATCATTCTGCAAAATCCTATGCAAATCTAAGCATATGTATGTTGAAACATACATTTTACTATATTAGTGTGTCACAATGATTTATCACTAAAAATAGTTATATTAAAGAATAAACACATAAGTTGCATGGTAAAGCAATCATTTATCATTTTGAATCTGAATTCAATTCAAGTCCCACATCTACAGTTTTTCTAGAGGGATCCAGTTCAGGCCGGGTCATTATCTAAAAATAATACTATATAGAAGTAATACTTAAGTATGGATCTATGTAAGTTGGGGATTGCTTTATTTACTTTGTTATTACATATATATATAAATTTAAAATTTTTATTATATAATTATTATGCAATTTGATTATTTTGCAAATTTTTATTATATAATTATTGACAAACATATAATTTGTTTTAAATTTCATTACATGAAATTTAAATCAAATTCAATGTTCTGTTCTTTTATTCTGTTTTTGTAACTGAAGAGGGTCTATGGCTGAAAATACTTTTAAAAATTAAATATAAATTAATTAAATGTAAGTTAATTTAATATTCGGCCCTATTAAACAAGTTTGTTTATCATTGTTTACTAAGTTATTTAAGTTTGGTTCTTTTAAAAGTATAATTTAATAATTAAACATTTATCATGTAAAAATAATCATAAAGAGATAAAGTACATAATGATATTAGCTAAATTCTGAAATATAGAATTTAATGAATAAGCAAACTATTAAAAGCAAGTATTTTTAAATTATAAAACACTAAATAATCATCTTAAAAGTCACGTAATTTAATATAATATAATTATAGCAGATCAAATTTTCGTTATAATGAACATTTGAGAATACAAAATTAGATAACTTAATATAATTATAGCAGATCAAATTTTCGTTATAATGAACATTTGAGAATACAAAATTAGATACCAAAGTTACAGCAATGATAGGAACAAATAAAAACTATATTATAAAATTCTATATATATTTATTTAATTATATATTAAGTAAATATATATTTCATTGAGAAATATTAAGTAATATTAGCAATAGTAAGAATTTATTTAATCAAACCTAACAAATAAATGCTTAAACATGATATATTTAGAACAGTATGAATTATTGCAGAAAATACACTTTAACTTAGAGTAATGTGTTTGCATCTTTGAAATAAAATATAATTTTTATGATTTTTCAAGATAGCATCATATCTCATGAAATACTTAAAATGTTTGAAAAATTATCTTATTCATAATATAGTTAGTTATCAATCTATAGATCAATTTTTTTATTTATTACTACTTAATATTAAATAACAACTACAACTACTGTTTTATATACAAACTGGCATAATATCCTAACTGTATCTATCCCCTAGCCTATCAAAAATGTGATATATATATAATATATATATTGATTGTAATACTGAATCAAAATTCCTAGAGAGCTAAGCCATAAATACCTATTCCTGACATTAAATTAAGAATCACTATAAAGCATCTTAATATTTTCTTTTGATTTTCATAGACTTATATTAAACACCAAATCAGCAGGATATTATTAAATCGAATAAAAATTTGTATTTAAATAATTAATTCTAGTAACAATAATTTGAAATAAAAAGCAATTATTGATTAAATAAATTTGGGCTAATAATCTTTGAATTGCTGAATGTTAATCCAAAAATACACAGTTCAATTTAAGTTCAGGGAGGATTTTTATTTAAAACTGTTCAAAATTATTGGATTATATTTTAGTTGTTATGAATTATAATTGATAAATCAATAAAAGAGCTACATTAATAAGAATTTATTTAACTATCAATTGCAAATTATTTTCACTAGGAATTATTTAGACATATGGATTACTACTCCAGAAAATAGTATAATTATAGTTAATAATTATATATATATAATGAGAATGACGTATATATTATTGTCGTGTACATATTTTACTAAATGATCAGTTGCCGCAGACGATCTATCTAAATTAACCTGCAGTATGTTTATGTGGCGCATTAGTATTGTGTGCGTTCGTTATTACTAAGATATTATTCATAGAACCATTGCCATTACACTTGAAGCAATTAAAATATTCACTAAATAAGATATAATATTGATATATTCATCTAAATTTTGAGGTTGATTTGATTCATTATATTTGTCCATTTAAACAAATACAGAATACAAAACAAATAGTCTTATGCTGGCAACACAATATAATAATCAATATGGGATTAGTCTATCAGGTTTAATGAATTATTATTAAATAAGTCTAAACACAATAGATCCCCTACTTATTTGGTTTCAAGTTCTGCAGTTTTAGATAGATGGCTACATCAGTTTTTTTATTTGTATTGATTGTCCATAAAACATCAATAAAAAATTCATTTAAACAGTTTCCCTTTTTTGCAGAAATATCACTTATGACTAAGTTTTGTTATCTATGCTTAAAATTTTATTTAGCCATTCATTTATTGAAATTTCTGGGATGAATTAACTACAGGTACTCCTCACTTAACGACTGGGTTTCGTTCTCATGACTTGGTCGTAGAACGAATTGGTCGGTAAGCGAAAAACTTGTTCCTATATTAAAATATTTGGAACAAATTTCAAAATTAAAAATTTATATCTTAATTACGAACAAAGTACAGTAATTTTTCTTCAGTTGTTTCGAACTATGAGTGCGGGGATAATTACAAACAAAAGTCGTAAGTGATGCATATCAGCAAAAACGAAATATTCCATTAAAAAAATAGTCTTAAGCTCGGTTGTAAGTTCGAGCAGTCATTAAACAGGTAGGTCATTAAGTGAGGAGTACCTGTATATAAGTTGGGGATCTACTGTATTAATAAAAAATTCAATTAAAAATTAGTAGTAACTTTACAAAAAAACCAAAATTTTGTTTTAATTGAAAAATTTAATTATAAAAAAGTTTTATTTAATAATTTGAATATTCTACTTTCTAATTATATCCTTATGGTATTCAAATTTAAAGTTCAACTCCAAAATTTTGTCATAAGAATATAATGCTGCATAAAATAACTTGGATAATTAAGAATTTTTACATAATATATACTCTGTTGCAAAAAAAATGATACTGGTTTACTGTAAGCGTATGAAGCAGCATCTCAAATTCCCTCAATTGCTCACACTTCTGAGAGAGATGTCGTAGAGACATCATCATCATAGAGTACTTAATTTATGAAACAGCAAAACCCGTCAGATATATTTGTTTTACAAATGCCACTCCTTATATTGACCCTAGATTCACACTTCTCATGCACTCTCAAAAACACCTTGTGTGTTCATCAATGCTGAAATTTTAAATTTGCAAATGCTTATTTTTTAGGGGTGTATCCTTTTTCTTTTGCAACAGCATATTACAACTATTTTTACTTATTAAATTTATTAAATTTAAATTTTTTGAAATTTTAATAATATTTAAAACTTTAGAAACAAGCTTTTAATTTAAAATTATAAAAATTAAATATAAAATGGAAAACTTAACAAGTTTGTTATTCCTTAAGAAATAACTACTGTAAGTTTTTTAGAAGAGAAGAAATTGACATAAAATACATAAGTGCGATATATACATATGAATGTAAAAGATATTTTATAAAAGCATCAGTTAATAATTATTTTTGAATAAAAATAATTAAATAAAATTTAATATACCCATAGTCTCCATGTCCATTTTCAAGGGAATCAGCTTTGTTATCTTTGGAATCGGCTGCTGCATGCCTGCATCCATCATGCAATAAGTGAAATAAAAGAAAACTAATCTAAGCAAACAATCTTAACATCCATGATTCCTTGGGAAAATAAATTATCATGCAAAATCAGGTTTTATAAATAAAATAAATTTTCATGCATAAATTTAAAAAAGTTTACTTTTTTGCAAAAATATCATTTATGACCTTCAAGTTTTGTTATCTATGCTTAAAATATGCTCTCACAATCTTTATTTAGCCATTCCATTTATGAATGCATGCAAAGTATTTTTGTGTTTAAAATATAATTTTAAAACACAAAATATTTTATTTAAATAAGATATAAATTAAATAAATAAAAACTTAATTGGACTATGCAGAAATGCATTATTTTAAAAAATTATTAATTAAAAAAAATGCATGTTTTGCCATTTACAATTAATAATTAATCAAATTTTTAATTTTTTGAATAAAAATTTAAGAAATATTTTTCTGACAAGGAATTAAAACTACAATTTTTACAATATATAATAATTCTCTCTCTAAATAGGACAATTTACTACTAAATAGTAAATTTTTTAAGAACAATAAATGTAAACTGCTAATATAAAAATACATTACTTATATAAAAATACTTTTAATGGAACATTAATTAATACTGCAAAAAATTACTGATAAAAACATCTATTTTTATAATTAATATTATGAAAGCATTATTAAAAGTTCTGGAATCACCAAACTTTATTATTAATCCGAATGCATTGATTGAAATTAATTTTTTACAGGAAACTTATGTTCAGCAAATTTATAACTGTTAAATAGTCTATGAAAAGAATATTACATTCTTTTCTGTGAAATATATAATATTACATACTATCCAATATAATATTTACCAATATTACATATTGGTAAATATATAATATGTCTAAAACATTGAAACCTCAGCACAAAGAACATGGAAAATACAAAATAAAGTAAAAATTTTCTTTTACAATTTCAATAAAATTATTTTAAGCACTTATGACCCTCTGAGTCCCCTTCAGCAATCAATACGGAGCAATATAAACTTTAGAACAGAGTTTTTAAAAGTATTCTTGAAATGTTTTTAATACTTTCAATATTTATATCACACACGATAAAAATCAATAATAATTTAAAAAGTTCAACCTACTATATACAGGTAGGCCTCGATTAGCGCGAATTATTGGTTCCACGAATTTCTCACGCTAATCGAATTTGTGCTAATCGAAGTATTAACTCTATGGAAAATATGGTAATTGGTTCTTGCTTTGTGAGATTCCG
>AYEL01077345.1:0-124130 GCA_000484575.1 Olivierus martensii
AAATTAACGGTAATTTGTTAATTGACATCATAAAAGGAGCTTTGTTAGTAAGACTGATCTGTGTTTACAACTCGCACTAATCGAATCTTTTCTCGCGCTAACCGAATAACGGTATCAATTTTTTAAGTCGCGCTAATCGAATTCGCGCTAATCGAAGTCGCGCTAATCGAGGCCTATCTGTATTTCAAACTTATAAATACAAACATTAATACAGCAGGAATATTTCATTTATTTATTTAAGAATATTTCTGGAAAAGCCTTTTCACCTTTAGTAAACCATCCACAATTCCATTCTAACCAAATTTGAAACATAGAGCAAGTATAGATCATCAAGAATTCCAAAAGAGCATTTAAATTCAAATTCAATTAATATAATATTAATTCAATTAAGTATTAAAATCATAATACTTAATTATACTTATAATAGGACCAATTATCAACAAACACAGTGCAATTTTGTATGTACATTTAGATTTTTCAGGATTTGAATACATAATAGTCTACAGAAAAAATGTATATATATCAATGTTCATCCAAGCCTAGTGCTACAATCTCACTGCAAAAATAAATAACATTTAGGGTCTTACTTAAAAGAGTTGCAATACATTATTATACATTGGAATTCAACAACAAATTTTCCATTATATTTGATTAAATTGAGGATTTCAAACATGGATAAACTTATAAATACAATGAATAATATATTAATTAATAATTATCTGAAATAGTGCAAATCATCAAATAACAATTCATCAAGAACAGCAGTAATATCTGTGAATGAAAGAATGACAGTACCAGTTATGTATGATTCATTTTTAAGTAAAATAACAAAATCAATAATATGGAAAATAAATAGAAAAATACTCTATAAATGCAAACTGATGGTATATTAATACCTAGAAAAGGACTTAGGTTATAAACAACCTAAGTCCTTTCCTAGAAAAAATATTAATATCTAGAAAAACTGAGAATATATGTTATATTTGTTAAAAACAACATTATTAATCAGGAAGATGAGTATGTAGGAAAGTCATTAAAACAAAGAATAAAATATATCTAAAGGGAAATAAACAGTGTTAGTGAAAATATTTTTTGAAACAAACTTGTCTAAATGGATCAAACAAAAGTTTAAGAATATTAAACAGTGTAATTGAAGCAAAAATTCAAAAAAGAACAGAAAAAACATTGATCATTAGCAACAGCATCTCAGGATCTATTCCAGCATCACAGATGTGGTTATAAAAAAAATGAGTGACATATGAAATATGAGGAATCTAAATCTAATATAAAATAATATAATAAATAATATGCTATATAATACAAAAGTTATTCAATATAAATAGTTCCTATAATTAATTCAGAGAGAAAATACTTCATATTGTAAATAAAATTATATAAAAAGCAAATTATATCTTGAATTTAAATGCTCCAAACTTTTGAATACTTGATGTTCTGCACTTGTTCTATGTTTTAAACTTGGTTAGAATGGAACCACAAATGATTTACTAAAGCTGAAAGTACTTTTCCGGAGTAAAAGGACCACCCAGTCCTCTATCAGGTGTGTTTTGATAACCTTATTGTGGATCAAAACAAGTGAAGTTGAAAATGATCAATAATGGTATTAATTTTAATAGAAATAGCAGGCAATGGAAGAATTGATCCCAAATCTTCCTAAGTTGTAAGTAATTGATTTATCATATAGTCTTTGGTCAATTATAAATTTTTAATAAAACAGAAGAAGCATTTCTACTCAATATTGCTGTGAAATTAGTTAAATTCTAATTATAATAAGGACAATCATAAGATCAAATTATCATAAGTCAATGATACACAAGAGAAATATGTATTGTTAAATGTTTTTTAAATAAATAAAATATTCCTGCCATTTTAGTGCTTGTATTCAATAAATAAAAATCCATTTTTTCAAAAACAGTATTGTGAAACTAAGATATAATCAGAAACAAAATTTGACATTGAATATAAATTAATTTTTTATCTCAGAAAAATTCAACTCTCCAAGTAAAATCAATGAGAAAAACTAATTATAGAAACATTTTCAACTACTTGTACAAATTTTTCAATCTTCAGCTACTATAATTAAGGCTAGACCATTTAACTTTTTATTCTGTATATTCAAAATATAATTTGTATTCTAATTTAAATTAAAAATTTGATTAATTGTTAATTTTATTTCATAAAATTATTATTGCTATAGAAGAATGTGAAAAAGAAAGAAGAGAAGAAAAATTAAAAAGGAGAGAATTGTATATATACAACACACTACCTTTTGTCGTCATATATAATATTTTTAAAACTGTAGCCAGCATCGTAACAAAAGTAGGGCAAGCTATCACTTATCAAGCACAAAAAAAAGTGCAAAACAAAGTTTTTAGTTTGGCATAAAAATATAAAGATTTTTGGGTGCATAAAAATATATTTGTTCTGAACACAAAAATACCTAGTTACAATGCTGATTGCTTTCTCCACAACTAAATCTTTGTTAAAAATAATAATTCTAAATTTTTAATAACAAATATAGTAAAAACATATCAATGATTTAATGTTTTTACTTTAATATAAATTAAGATTAATAGTATATCTTGAAAGAGTACTTGATCTATTAGTGTCACTTAAATATAATTTTCAGATTAGAATTAGATTAATTCAAACCAAATTATCTTTCAGTCCTAAAAGAAAGCATACAAGCTATAATTTGAATAACTACAACAAATAAGTTATTTGTTGTAAAAAAAAAAAAAAAAATCTTTCAATTAAAAATTACAATTTTTTTTAATAATTAATTGAAAAAAAAAAAAAAAAAAAAGTGAAATACATAATTTATATAACATTTCTTCAATATGTTTTAATGATAAAATAATTATATAATAATTATAATATACAAACTTACTAAAACAATAAAAAATGTTTATCCTTATTTAGTGTGTTAAAGTCCCAATTAGGTCTTATCTCTGCTTTATGTAGATTCATTTTTTCCTTGTGACTAATTATTTTCAAATTAATTAAGTGCATCACCAAACAGAGAATTATATCAAGAGATTTTTTTTCTATGATATCAAAGAATATCTTTATAAAAAAAAATTTATATTCCACTTTAAACATTTTCTATTTTCAAATATAATTTATTTCATTAAGATTGATTTTAATATTTCATAAGTAATGAAACTAGTGAATAGAAACCAAAACTTTTATTTAAAATAAAAACTAATTAGTTTTCATTTTAAATAAAAGTTTTTTTAGATTTCAAATATTAATAAAATGGGGTCTGGAAAATTCGCCGCCTGCATTTCGCCTTCGACAATTCACTCCCTACATTTCGCCCCCTGCACATTTTGCCCCCCTGTAGATAATGAATAGGCTACAAAATTGCAAATAATACACCAAGCGTATATATATATAGATAAAACAGTTTCAATCAAAATTAGCAAAAATCAAACAAGTTTGTTACAACACCTGCCTAAGTGCTAAACTATTAATTTTTCTATATTGTATAGGCAGTGTATTGTTTTCCTGTTTATTCTACTTATATATTGTTTTTGTAAACATGATTTTTTAAAAATTTAAAATGTCTGAATTTTGTTCTATTTTCTGTTCTAGAACCACTTATATCTTAAATCTTCTAATTTCTTGTACAACTGAAGATGGTATTAATAGTACCGAAAACGTTTTTGTATTTATAATAAAGTTTTATATGATTCTACTGCTTTATGAGCTATTTTGTGAACTTTAAGATTGAAAGTTAAGCAGTGTGTTTTACCTTCATCAATTACTACACTTTTGTTTCCCAACTGCAGATTCTAAATTTTTGTCCCTGTTTGTTATAGTTACTTCATTTTTTTTTTCCACAAGATCTTTTATTTAAATGAGAGGAAATGTCATATGATTGTCACTATCCTACCACACCTATGCAAATTATGTATTCTTGTTTTGTGCCATTTATAAATGCTTATTAAATGTTTTTCCACCATCCATCCTTGACTTCATGTCATTTTCTAAACTTTTGTCTCTAGGTGTATATATATATATAGATATAGATAAAACAGTTTCAATCAAAATTAGCAAAAATCAAACAAGTTTGTTACAACACATTTTTCTGTATCAGTTAACAGTAAGGATTGCAATTGATAAAATATTATTGATAATATGCAATTGAAATTTATTTTCAATGCAGAAAGTGAATTTCACAATATATGAAGCACAGAAAAGAGAAGCAAAAATCTAGATTAATTATATAATGCATTAAGGACCATGAAGCTTACAACCTGTGAAGCAGAGCAAGCATTTTCTTCAGTGTGATTTTTCATAGCAAAGATTTGATCCATTTTATCTCATGCAACTATTAATGACATATGTTTCTTGAAATATTATTTTGTAAATGAGGATAAAAAACAAAACACTAAATATTTATCACTATCATAAAAATCAAAAGATCGCATTAAAATTAATGTCTTATGTTTTTGAAATGTTACTTACTAAACAAGGATAAAAAATATCCTTGTTTAGAAAGTAATAAATCCTTATACAGTCATAGGCTCTCACTAAAACTTTTTATAATTTTGTGCTTTTCTTTAATTCCTAAGACAGTTAATTTACCTAGAAACTTATTAATAGTTCAATTTTTTTTTTTCAAAAATTTATCACCAATAATACTTTCAATAATCTGCAACCCTTAGTTAACACATCTCTATTCCTTAGATTCTTTTAGAGCAAATGATTTGAATATAAACATCAATAATGAGAAATATCAAGTTAAGACTGTTCTTTGTAACTGATGTTTGATGATTTCTTCAGTGTTTTCCTGTATAATGTTCAAAATCTATAGTAGGTTTTATTGTATCTTATTGTTTTTTTTTGTGTATGAATGGCTATTATTTATCAAAATAAATATTTTCAAATTAAAAATATGAACATGCTATATGCATTACTGTCAATGCAATTTTCAAACTATTATTTTGAATCAGTGTATAAGCATGACATTATACAAGAACCTCAAATTTCAGGAATTTTAACTATTATTATTTCTGAAATAATTAGGAAAAAATTCAACTCAATCTGAAGTGAGAAAGATAGAGACAAATAAAATATTAAAAATAGCAAATTCATTGAAATCTATTCACATTGAAATAATAAATTATGTGCTATTGCTTATTGTATAGGTAATAAGTTGCTTTATCATTTAAAAATTTAATATCATCTTTATTTAATTATTTTTATTCAAGTTAAGCACAAAAAGCAATTTTATACATAAAAGTATTATTAAAAATAAATGAATGTAGCAATATTTAGCAGAGCAAACAAGAATTAAACGGAAACGTTTTCGATCCGTATGATAACGTAGAGATTAATAAATTTATAACTGTGATAACCGATCCGACATTAGGCCTAAGTCTGCAACTCGAACAAGACAGCATAACCAACATCCACTTTTTAGACATCAACATCACTATCAATAACTCTGAATATAGAACTTCCGTCTATAGAAAACCTACATACGCTCCTATATTTATCCCTAAATCTTTGTCTGACAACTTATCTGTCAAAGCTGCTACCTTTAGAACCCACTTTAAACGCTCCTTCACTCACTGCAACCACTATAACGACAGATTCACTGAGATCAACACTATTTTTTAACAGGGTAGGATGCATGGCTACAACAACTTTTTTCTTAATAATATCCTGGATCAAGTTAAAAATTCTCAGCACAAGACTTTTTCCGCTGAACAACTAACACAGTTCTCTGTATATCGCGCCTGGCACCAAGCTCCTCCGCTAATGAAGCTTAAACACAACGTGGAAAGCATTACTAACTTTAAAATAGCCTATAGAAAATTTAATAATATTTTTAACCTCCTATGCAACGATAAGCACTCCATCAACCTTCTAAGAAATCCCGGCGTCTACATCATTCCATTCTGTAACATCAATCTCAACAGAAATGATAACTACATCGGCTTCACTAGTCGTAAGTTTATCCCAAAGGTTAAAGGAACATAAAGACAGTATATTAAAAGGCACAACCACCATAGCTTTTTCTAAGAAATCCTGGCATCTACATCATTTCGTTCCATAATATCAATCTCAATAGAAATGAAAACTACATTGGTTTCACTAGTCATAACTTATCCCAAAGGTTAAAGGAACATAAAGACAGTATATTAAAAGGCACAACCACCACAGTTTTATCTATACATGCTTTAGAACATAACATCAATATCCGTTAGCATGACGCCAAAATTATACAACACTTCAATTGCCGCGAGGAAGGTTATTTTGCCTTCAGCAAAATAGCCTTCATTGCGGTGATTGACAATGTCAACATGCAGGAACCAGAAGCACTCTCCTCTGCCTGGAAATGGCTTAAAAATCTGAAATTATCGTCAACACGCAGGAACCGGAAGCACTCTTTTCTGCCTGGAAATGGCTTAACGCTCATATCACGTGATGCATGTTATTTATCCATGGTTTTAAAGTCTAACGGCTGAAGATGATCCTAGAACGGATCGAAAACGTTTCTGTTTAATTCTTGTTTGCTCTGCTAAATAGTGCTACATCGTTTGTTTTTGTTATCTTCCAGTATAGCAGAAGTTATGAACACTTTTCATTCATTGAAATAAATAGATAATATCTTTTATAATTTAAAAAATTTTTTAAATCGAAATAAAAGAAAATGATAAACTCATTTAGTAAGATAAATTTAATTATGCATTAGTAAGATAAATTGTTTACAGTAAGAAGTCTTATATTATGAATTTTTCCAAATCCACTTCATTATTGAAATAAATAAGGTCTCTTTGAAAAATGCTAAACTTACAGCATTGATATGTCATGATGCAATGCAAAAAAAAAGTTGAATATAATGTGATATAAATAAAAAGCTGAATGTGGCTGCAACACAATCATGTCATATCACTTTAAATTGCATTTCTCTACAATATGATTTTATCAAAGTATTTGTTTGGCAGAAAATATCAGAGAAATATTAAGATTTTTTGTCATTTCTGAATTGTGACAAAAATATTTAATAAAGTTTAAATGATAAAAAAAATCAATCAAACATGCAGTGGAAATTTTGATACAACTGATGGGAGAGGAAAGCCAACCAAGCTCATCAACCACACTCCGCAAACGACCTCTATCAGCAAATCTATGAAACATGAGAAAGAACTTAACTACAATGTAGACAAGCTGTGGCACAGTGCAATGCGAAGCAAAGGATGCAAAATTTTCTGTCATTGCTTCGCTCCTTTTCCGCTCTTCTTCACATCGCATCACGTTCAGTGTGTCAAAGCCTTAAATCAAAATATAAAGATCTCTGATGTTTCTGAAGTGCAAATCTGATATCTAAAATCAACTATAAAATAATCATCTCATATTTGTAAATGTTTAAAACTATCTGAAAATATACAAATTTGTCAATCAGAAACATCAGAGATCTTTATATTTTGATTTCAGGCTGTGACACACTGAACATGATGCGATGTGAAGAGGAGCGAAGCAAAGATGACAGAAAATTTTGCATCCTTCGCTTTGCGTTGCGCTGTGCCACAGCTTGTCTACATTGTAGCCAAGTTATTTTTCATGTTTCATAGATTTGCTGATAGAGGTCGTTTGCGGCATGTGGTTGATTTGTTATTAGAAAGAAGTGATCATATATTTTTGGTATTCTTTTAATCTCATGTCATATAGAGATGGTCTTTTTTGTATTTTTAAAACAAATTCTATATCTGAATCCCAACCACACGGTTGAACTTCCACCATTTTCCAAGTATATAAAACATTCGTTTCTATTGGTTGATTACTTCCTTCGCTTCTTGCCACACCATATTATTTGCTCATGCCGATTGGTAGTCATCCTTTCACATGACTATTCACGTTAACTTGAGCAGCTGCACAGGAAAAGCTAGTCCAAGACATATTGTACATGCGTAACCGTGTGAAGTTGCTTTCTTATGCTTCGCTTCAAGTCGCATTCATTGTGTCACGGCCTTTAATGTTAGCTATTAATATGTGCACTAGCAACAGCCAGGTTTACTCATTTTTAATGAGTAAACCTGGCTGTTGAGTACACATTCACAATCTTGTTTGTGAAATGCCCAGTAAATTAATATTTTTGAATTTATTTAAATATGAATATTTACATATATCTACATATTTTTAGTAAAAATCAAGAAGAAATAAGCATTTTTAAAAATAAATATGATGCATCCAGCTGCTACTAAAGGATGTATTGCTAACATAAAGAGGATGCAATGTGACTGATTTATATATTGTTATATTTGACCAATTTTTAAATACCTACAAAAAGTAAAATTATATACAGTTGTACATAAATTATATTTAACAATAAAAAAAATTGAAAGATTCAGTAAGATGATTTTTGTTAAGAATAAATATGGCTGACATGAAGAAACAATAGGAATGCAACATGACTAAACCATCAGATCTTACAACCTTGCAAAAATTTTCTAATTTTATTATCCCATGTATAAGTCAACCCCCTTCAAAAATTTTTTATGAAAAATTTCTCTGCTTATACACGAATATATACAATATGCTCAATTAGCAACTGATGAGGATGTGAAGCCAAAAAAGCTTTTCCTAATAAAATGAATTTCTCTTGCCAAAAGTAATTATAATTTTGTTTGCTTATTTTTAATTTATTTCATATATTGGATTGTTGAATATTTGTTTTTTATTTAATATTTCAATAATATTGGAAAAAAATAATCTTGTTTTACAATTATTGAGTTTTTATTAAAATAGTTTTTCAATACACACAGTCTATTTGTTTATCTGCTAAACAAATCCTGGTTTGGATACAAAAATTTCAGAAATGGAATTTTTGTGCCCTAACTTATGTAGATATCCTATATCAGTACTTATTTTTACATGTCACTATATTTGACTATCTAGAGCAGTGGTCTCCAAACTTTTTTGACTGCATACTCCTAAGACAGAAAAAATAAATGGCACATACCCCAATTGATTGAGCAGAAATCTATTGTAATTAGTGTTTAAAGAGCTCTATGATATCCAAAAAAGCTATAATTGCACATTATTTTTATTATAAACATAGATTCATATTTATTTTTTTTATTACAATTTAATGAGAACAATGGGCTTGCATGTGTTTAATAATTTCTGAAAATGCTAGTTTGATGTTATATAATACTGTGATACGAAAGTCTGGTTCCAAAATTAATTTATTTCAATATCTAGTTTTAATACTCAGTGATCTAGCAGATTGTAGAGTCTACAAACAATATATAAAAATTGTTTTCACTGTACCCCAGGTGTCGTCTCGCATACCCCACTTTGGAGACCACTGATCTAGAGATTTTAGACAAACAGATACATCTCTTAGGAAAGATTTAGGCCCCTTCAATTTTAGCTACATAATTTTCTAAGAGAACTCTATAATCGCAGCCATTGAGTGAAGATAAGAGCTTTTGGGAATGATTGAGGGCTACTTATTCACCACGGCTGGGGTGTTGGCAGGAAAATGTGCGGACACCAACATCTACATTTTTTTTGCCGACACAGACTCCTCTGATAGTAAACATGCACAAATGATTTTTTAGAATACATTTTTATTCAATATTTATTACTGAAAAAATTATTTATTCATCTGAAAAGAAAATAATTATTTAATACATTTTTTAAATTTAAAACTAATAAATTATGAACAATGAGAAAGTTATTTTGCCGACGCAGACACCTCCTAAAACTGCCAACACCAACATCCCAGCCCTGCTATTCATTTATATCCTCTGAAACAGAATATCAGGTTGCACTACATTATATTTCCTAATAATCCTGATTAATCTGCTTTAATTAATCCCTTGATTTATAACGGATTTTTAATGATTTTGAAATAATTTTAACAAATTATATTTCCTATTTACCATAGATGTCACTAGATGTAACTGTTTCTCTGGTGAACTATTGAATAAATAAAAACCAAATATTTGGTTTGGTTTTGTTATATAATTGTCATCACAAATCTGTCTATGGCAAAACATGACAGTTTTAAAATAATAGAAATCTTTAAAACTGAAATCAAAATGAATGCTTTTTGTGTTATTTTAGATTTTTTAATTTATTGATCTATGTATTATTTTAGGTTTTTAAGTATTACTTTATTGATTAAATTCAGATAAATCATATAACTTATTCGCTTAGTTTAATGACTTGAAGATATCACAGGATCAAAATAATTAATGTATTGCTATGAAATTTTTAGGATACGAATAAGCCGAATTTTTTTAATTCTCAAGATTTATAAAAATTTTCTCGAGAATTGGGAATCCCAAAATAATAATAATAATAAATTCTTGAGAATCGGGAATAAAATTTTCTTATAAATCTCAATATTTCTCAAGACTAGAATCTCAAGCACAATCATTAGTCTCATCTACATGAGACAATTTTTAAACAAAAATTTTTTTAATTTAAAAAGTTATTTTACTTTTTAAAATTATGTTATAGCGAAAATGCATAGAGTGAGATGGCATATAACGAGGGATACCTGTACTAGAATTGCTCAATTCCAGTTTTGCATGGTCAAAAAATGCTAAAAAATTTCATTTTACACTATGATTTTGGTTAACACTGTTTAAGAATAAGAAAAAAGTTTGTGTGTTTATTAAAAAGCTTGTTAATTGCCACCCAGTAGTCACTCCAAGAATAACAAATTTTTGGCTGTTGCTTCATCAATACTAACAAGCAACCACTACAAGAGGAAGCCAAAATTCTTGAAACTGGTACTCTAATTCTTCTATCTCTACACATCCACTTCCTAGGGCCACACTTCTCTCACATCTATGGAACAGTTTGTGAAGAAGTTAACTCTGACCTATCCTGTTGTTATTATTTTATTATGCTTTCTATTATTATTTCTTATTATTTTCATTATTATTAACATATTATGTTAATAATAATGAAAATAATTAACATCTAGCTGTACGTTTCCGGTTGTTTGTTTTTGCCGTTAGATGTTAAAGTTAGAAAGATTGTTTTTAATTTAATATATTTATAGTTATTTCAGGAAATAGTAAAAAGACCTGAACTCAGGCTGAACTCTGGATTTGCAGATCATTAGAACCGTTAGGCTTAGTTTATAATTATTATTATTGGTATTCGTTAGAATTCGCGACTTTGCAATCTAATCTTTTGGATTTGCAGATCATTAGAACCGTTAGACTTAGTTTATAATTATTATTATTAGTATTCGTTAGAATTCGCGACTTTGCAATCTAATCTAAATAAGTTTACCACTGATCCGATGTGAGAATATAAGAATGATCTCTTATCAATGTTTTGTTTAGTGTATAATTAAATTATAAAGAGGATGCCATGAATTGATTACTCTATAAGCTACTAAATTTGTTATTGTTAAATGACATTATATAAAAGAGCTCAGCTCAGGACTGTATGCCACTTAGTATAAAACCATACATATCCAATGACACAGGGAGGTGTTCATATCAAAGTGAAACTGGTTAAATGACAATTGAATTCTTGTAAAGATCTACAATTGCTTGAAGTTTGTATTGGTGGTGGAGGTATTAGAAATTAAGTAAGATTTAAAGTTATATTTATTGTAAATAATTAATTTTTGTACATTTGAATTTTGATTAAATAAGTTTTTGTTGGTTATTTGAATTTTGCTTTATTACTGCTTAAATAAAGCTTTGTTTATACTTTTGTAAGTGTCTGGGTGAAATAAATTTATTAGAACAACATAAAAAGCACTATATGCAAAGCAAAAGACT
Organism: Olivierus martensii; assembly: GCA_000484575.1. Classification (NCBI taxonomy): domain Eukaryota; kingdom Metazoa; phylum Arthropoda; class Arachnida; order Scorpiones; family Buthidae; genus Olivierus; species Olivierus martensii. The sequence goes on from AYEL01077345.1 coordinate 11,793, forward strand.
TTTAATCATCTATAACGTTATCTAGCCTAACAAATTCTATAATTCTAATTCTTTATATTTAACATATAAAATTAAATATTATACGAATAGAACATCGAATAATAACTTTTTTAAATTTTAGCAGCAGTAAAAATAACAAATCATTCATTATTGTTTATTAACAATTTTTGAAAAGATTAAACACAATAATCTATACATATATATAAGTGAGTAGCATAGTAACGTAAAATATATACAGTGAAACCTGCCTAAAACGACCACTAATGGTTCTCAAAGAAATGGTCTTTTTAGAGAGATGGTCTTTTTACACAGTTCAAAAATACAGTGTGCTGTTTTAAAATTATCGGTAGTGTAGTGATACAAGTACCTGTACTGTACTGTACCTAAAAAATAATAGTGACAAGTTTTTGAAGGATTTTTGCTTTTATTTACATATTAAAAAATTGTATATACATGTACATTAATACTGTACTCCATTCCTACAGTGAGCTAATTACTGTAGTTCAAAGGATAAAAAAATTTGTGATAGAACTTTGTTTACTTTTAGCTGCTTTATGTACTACTATAGAATTTTCAAATTCTATTTCTAACTTATTTAAAAGTTCTGTCAAATGTTCACTGTTTAATTTATCAGCAGTGCATTTTAATGATTTTATTGTACGAACTATATTTTCTATTGGCACTTTTTCGTAGCATTCATTTTCTTCTCTGAAGAAAATGAAGGCTACGAAATACTGATTCTTCTCTCTCTCCCTTCACTGCCTTCCTCATCCTCTTCATCAGGAGCACGATCAGGTTCCAAAGCATCCAGTAAGAATTTTTGTTCCCAGTCATACTCAAGAATTTCTGAGCTTGGCATATCTTCATCAATTGCATCCAAGTCTGTTTCAATGTCTGCTAACTGTGAAATTGTTGTTATTTCCTGTTTTCGAGTTCGTTCAAAAATTTAAAAAGCAAAATATTCTTCGGTACTGGTCGTTTTTAACAGGATTTTTTTAAAAAATATGATTTTATTGCCGGTCATGGTTGCGTTAAGGGAGGGTCGTTTTAAAGAGGACGAGAACCATGTTTTATATATACGAAATAGGATGTTCCATCTAAAAAGTGGTCGTTAGTTCAGAGGGTCCTGTTACGAAGGTGGTCGTTTTAGCAGGTTTCACTGTAGTTACACGATGTATATAATTTTATATATACAATATTATATACATTAGGTGGGAATAGATTACAATAACAGATAAACAATATATATAAACTACATTACAAACGTTAACCTAGAAAGAGTTCAAAAGATAAGGAGGACAATGGATCACTCTATGTCTACACACCTACTACTCGATCGCAAGTGACGGGAGTAAACCGTTATTATAACGAGGATCAAGAAAAAACAGGAGTTAAAATAAACTGAAATTAACTATAAAATTCTAAAGCAATATTAACCTATTAGCTAACTATTTTTACATTTTTTCTTTAGCAGGCCAGGTCCAAGATGGTGGTAGATCTTCAGGAGTATTATCATTGATTAAATCATTATAATTTGAGGGTTTTATAATTTCAATGGTTTCATGGGTAGTTAGCCCTCTTGCATCATAAATAGCTTTAATCACATTTGCATCGTCCCAGTGGATATCGACATTAGACTCAGAATTTTGCAGCTAATGCAGTACTCAACCTACCTGCTGCTATGTCGACTTTATGTTTCGCTAATCTGCTTATTTATATTTCTAGCAGTACTCCCGATATAAAACTGTAGGGAATTACTATCATTATCAACAACAGGGATTTCATATATGCCAGCTTTCCTATTATTAGGTATTGGGTCTTTTGCATTTCTCAGATTATTATATAGAGTTTTCCCTCTCTTCCAAACGATCTTATAATCGGTATCTTTTATCATCTTATTACATATTTTTATTAGCACTTTATCGTATGTGAGATCTAAGTACCTACTATAGTCATAAGGAAGTGACCTATTAGGTGGCTTAGGACAGGGATTCAATAGCAAACTAGATATTTTTTGCCATAAACCTAACATGGTTTATGGCGTAACTCCTCCCTTGAGTTTCTAAATAGACTATTTGAGGTCGGACCATTGCCATATGAAGCTTATACGGTAATGGACTATGTATCCCTCTATCCGCCCATCCAGCAACCACCAGCAGCATTGATGCTGTATTGTTTTATTATAGAACATCTTCCCTATGCAGATTCCAATCATAGCTTAATTACAGACATTTGCCACGTCATCACATATAACTCATACTATGCATTTCATGGTAAATATTACATCCAGAATACAGGTGTGCCTATAGGTGGGCTCCTAGCCAGAGTGATGGCCGAACTGGTGCTTAGATATAAGGAAAACTCGATCTTATATTGCTTTAAATTGGAACTGAAACTCTACGTACGCTATGTTGACGACGTATGTGTCATTTGGAAAAATGCGAGGTCTGAAGATATATTAGCTAATGCCCTTACGGACCATGGCCCCTCTCTAAAATTCGAACAAGCTTCTGAGGTTGCCTTCCACTTCCTAGATGTAAAAGTGAATGTAGAAAATGGGGAATATACCACTAAGATCTATAAAAAACCTACGTACAAACTTGTTACGATCCCATCTTGGTCCAGTTACCTGTACTCCTATAAATTAGCAGTATTTAAGGCTTTATTTATTAGAATATGTATGCATAATACTAAATGGTCTGATATGCAAGATGAGTTAAATTACATACTTGAGCAGGGAAGGAAATACAGATATTCATACAAAACCATGTTAGGTTTATGGCGAAAAATATCTAGTTTGCTATTGAATCCCTGTCCTAAGCCACCTAATAGGTCACTTCCTTATGACCATAGTAGGTACTTAGATCTCACATACGATAAAGCGCTAATAAAAATATGTAATATGATGATAAAAGATACCGATTATAAGATCATTTGGAAGAGAAGGAAAACTCTATATAATAATCTGAGAAATGCAAAAGACCCAATACCTAATAATAGAAAAGCTGGCATATATGAAATCCCTGTTGTTGATAATGATAGTAATTCACTACAGTTTTATATTGGGATACTGCTAGAAATATAAATAAGCGGATTAGCAAACAAAGTCGACAGAGTAGCAGGTAGGTTGAGTACTGATTAGCTGCAAAATTCTATGAGTCTAATGTCAATATCCACTGGTACGATGCAAAAGTTGTTAAAGCTATTTATGATGCAAGAGGGCTAACTACCCATGAAACCATTGAAATTATAAAATGCTCAAATTATAATGATTTAATCAATGATAATACTCCTGAAGATCTACCACCATCTTGGACCTGGCCTGCTAAAGAAAAAATGTAAAAATAGTTAGCTAATAGGTTAATATTGCTTTAGAATGTTATAGTTAATTTCAGTTTATTTTAACTCCTGTTTTTCCTTGATCCTCGTTATAATAACGGTTTACTCCCGTCACTTGTGATCGAGTAGTAGGTGTGTAGACAGAGTGATCCATTGTCCTCCTTATCTTTTGAACCCTTTCTAGGTTAACGTTTGTAATGTAGTTTATATATATTGTTTATCTGTTATTGTAATCTATTCCCACCTAATGTATATAATATTGTATATATAAAATTATATACATCGTGTAAATATATATTTTACGTTACTATGCTACTCACTTATATATATGTATAGATTATTGTGTTTAATCTTTTCAAAAATTGTTAATAAACAATAATGAACTATTTGTTCTTTTTACTGCTGCTAAAAGTTAAAAAAGTTATTATTTGATGTTCTATTCGTGTAATATTTAATTTTATATGTTCCACAAAGAATTATAATTATAGAATTTGTTAGGCTAGATAACGTTTGTACTGAAGATGGACTATGATCTAGTCCGAAAACATTATAGATGATTAAAAGTCTTTTGCCTTGCATATAGCGCTTTTTATGTTGTTCTAGTTAGTTATAGCAAAAGCTGGTTCTACCATAGAAATAAATTTATATTTTATTATTTCAACTTTGAGAATTTAGTCAATTTATTAGTGTAAGTTTGTAACTTTGTTTTTGTTGTTTTAGATTTAACACTTGTTTGCTACTTCTAGCCGTAAGTTTTCCGGTTCAGGTTTTTGTCTGTAGACGTTAATTATTGATATTGATTTTTGAGTTTAATTATATTTATTATAGGAAATAGTAAAAAGACCTGAGCTCAGGCCAGACTCTGGATTTGCAAAATCATTTAGACTGTTAGTTTGTATTTAGTTAGTTAGTATTATTGGTATTCGTTGAAGTTAGTGACTTTGCATAATTTAAGCTAGTAGTGGGCAAACTTTTCTGATCGCAGGCCACACAGACTTCTGTAAGGTCTCTAGCAGGCCTCACATAAAAAAATATTTACTTTCTGATACATGAGGTATTCATAATAGAGGAAAATACTGCAATCATGTCAAAAATCAACGTTCCATTTTCAACGAATTTTCACGGCTGCTCCCTACTGCTATAACTGCCTCGAAATCTGTTGCCCCAATAGATTATATACAGGTATCCCTCTTATAACAGGATAGATAGGTTCCTAAAACGCACCATTTTGTGTGAAACTGTATTATATGAGACTTGGAGCCAATACAAAAAGATGAGTTATTCAAATGATTCTAAACTAGCCAAACTTCCCCCAGCGGTTTATTTTTGAATTAACTGCCAAATTAATAATTATTAATTTAAATTTAGGCTAAGGTGGCACCATCCATTATTTAATAATTGAATTTTAATTTTTACTAATTTCCCGAAATTAGTAAAAAGTTCAATTATTAAATAATGGATGGCACCACCTTAGCCTAAATTTAAATTAATAATTATTAATCCGATAGATGGTGGCACCGTAGCATAAATTTAAAATAATTATTAATTTGGCGGTTAATTCAAAAATAAACTGCTGGGAGAAGTTTGGCTAGTTTAGAACCATTTGAATCGCATAAATCCCCTAGTAAAATGAAGATTACGATTAAGATGAGTTATGTTCCCAAACCAATTAAAAACAAATAACTTACTTTAATTCCACATAAGAAACTTAATTTTTATTAAGAGTATTAATAAGACAAAACAAAGAAAGAAAAAGTATATACAAAAGACCCTAAAAAAAATATGCGTTAAACAAAAGGAAAGAAAAAGTATACAGCCTATATAACATTCATTTAGTAATTATATCTTCCTTGCCGCTGTTCATTAAACTTTTTTTTTTTGTTTTTAACAATATCAACTTCAGTTTCTGAACTTTTTTCTGCATTTAAAATATTTGTATATTCTGCTCTCTTTACAAAATTTGTATCTAATCAGCTATGACCTGCTACAAAACAATCATTCCTTAACATACTGTATATCCAAAAAAATTTATGAATAAAAAAAATATTTTTTCTATTTCACATTCTTCTTTTGAAGAATAAAAACTTACTTTTTAAGTTAACTATAAGAACAAGCACTTGTAGCAGTTTTAGTTCCTCAGAATTATATTGTTTTATTCAGTTAAGAACGTTTTCGGTCGTAAATATCAGTTAAGTTTTTTAACTAATTAATACAAGAATACTTAAATCGAACAAGCCTTCGAAAATTAACAGAAAGATTTTTCAAAAAACGCATTAATGTTCTTCTGTTTCCATGGCGATCCGTATTTTACATATTTAATTGTCCTAATAATATTAAAATGATCTTTTTTACATATATTTTCGTTTTTTTCGAAATTATTCTCTCTATTTTTCACTATTTAAATATATTTTCTTTTAGCGCGTATTTCCAGAGTAGAGATAGTTCTTTACTGGGATATTCGTTTATTACGTTTTTCGTTCCCGAGCATCTTATTACCTCCAGGGTTTCGTTAAATATAGCTTCGTTTTTAGAGTTGCATGTTTTTATTACTCTAGCTTCTTCCCATTTTACTTCCACATTTTCTTCGTAAACTTTTCTACATAGTGCCGTGTTCATATTTGCTGTTTTTACGTCTCTTTTATGCTCTTTTATTCTCTTTTCTAAAGATCTTGTGGTCATCCCTACGTATTCTTCTTTCTGACATTTATCAATATTTGTCATTGGAATTACATACACTCCTGTCTTATATTTGTTTTCTGTACTGTCTTTATTATTTTTAAAGTGCCCATATATCGTGAGATTCCTGCGCGGGGCTAATGCTGTTTCGGTTTTTCTAGCTAGAGATTTCACTATTGGTAGTTGGGAAGCCGGGTATGGGATTGGGATATATTTCTGTGTCTTCTGTCGTTTCTCTTTTCTGGTGTTAGGAGATCCCTGAGATGATCGGAATTCCCTTAATATTTGCTCTTTTATCTTTTCTAGATATTTCTTCATATATCCATGTTCTTTTCCTATTTCTTCAATTGTTCTAAATTCACTCTAATATTTGTATCCGATGAGTGCATGATAGCTCTTCTATATAAGGCCCTAAGTGCTGACTTCTTGCAGGTTTCAGTGTCTTGTGACCATCTTGGTATTAGGACTGGTATGTTATTCGGTTTCCTATATACTTGAGTTTTGTATGTGTTCTTCACTTTTGTTATCTCCACATCTAAATAATGAATTTTCTTATCTGATACTTGGTCTTTAATCAGCTTCAGTCCTATCTCTGGTAAATCATAACTCTTCTCGAGGTCTTTTATGTTTTTTTTTCGTTTTTCCATATTACAAAGAGGTCGTCCACATACCTTACATAGAGGGATAATGAGGCTCTGATAGACTTCATTATATCCACTTATACCGTTCTTATGAGTATCTCTGCAAGTTCACCTTCCATGGGACTACTTACTTTTTATCCCAATAATTGCATTTTATGTGTGTATTGTGTTCATAGTGTGGATTTACAAGAATTAATGAAAATGAAAATAAAAACTAATTAATACAGTACTAATGAGCAGAAATCAACATAAACAATTTATTATGTGAAGTACTTTTGGAAAAATTCCATCGTCAGCACAATACATCGTATTTTAACTTTTAAATATAAGTAAACAAAATACAATAAGTAGCAATAATTGAAAGCAAACCAAATACATTGTATATTACAGAACGGAATGTGTTATGTATTGTGCTGACGATGGAATTTTTTCGAAAGTACTTCACATAATAAATCGTTTTTATGTTGATTTCTGCTTATTAGTGCTGTATTAATTAGTTTTTATTTTGGTTTATAAGATTAAGCAGTTATTATTTAAGTTTAAAGTTTAATGAAAATGTTTTGTGTTGTAGGAGAGTAAACATAATTTTTTAAATGTGTTAAGTAAAAATCGTGTTGTAAAAGTACCGTGTTATATGAGGGTTTCCGCAATTTTCAAATTGTATTAGAGCGAAACCGTTTTAGGAAGCCATGTTATAGGAGGGATACCTGTATTCAAAAATATTGAAAAGTTGAGTGAGGCACACTCTAGATTTTTTTAAAGGGGAGCATCTTAGCATACAAAATCTAAATTTAATTAAATAATTATGTTGCTTGTTTATGGAATTTAACATTTTTGTGGTAAAATTTTTAAAATATCTTACACTTGTGCACAGACCACACAAATCGTCATCACAGGCGGCATGTGGCCAACAGGCTGTAGTTTGACCATCACTAGTTTAAACCACAAGTTTTTCGGTTGCTTATTTTTATCTTATAGATGTTAGTTAGTGATTGATTGATTGATAGACTGATTTGATATAATTATTTTAAGAAATAGTAAAAAGACAAGCTCAGGCAAGACTCTGGATTTGCAGAGTCGTTAAAACCATTAGATTTAGATTTATTGTTATTTTTGAATATTGCGACTTTGCAAACTGTTTAATCCCATCTTTGTAGATGCCAGCAAATTTGGAATTAAGTTCTCCATAGCAGTAATGATATCATCATCATCATCATCAAAGAAACTTCTTCCTTGTAAATGTTTTTCATATTTCAAAACAGGAAGTCTGAAAGTGCCAGGTCAAGAAAATAAGAGAGATAGGGTGATATTTCATAGCCATATTTACAGAGAAAATTGATGGTTTCTGCAGCTCTATGTGCAGATGCATTGTCAGCTAGCAGTCACATATCTTTTGACAGTAAACCCTATCTTTTTTCCTTGATACTGTCATGTAAATTCTGTAGCGAGTTTCTGTAGTATGCCCATTATTGTCAGTCCTTTTTGTTGCCCCAAAACACAGAGGACATGATCTTGCTGGATGGCATTCCTTTAGTCATCCTGCAGCTTGCTGAATCACATTTGAATTCCCATATTTCAATCATTAGGCACACCTATGCCTACACTCCTATATGATAAGGATTGGAATTCAATACATTTTTTAAATTCTTGTTATTTCATACTTTCATATGATGGACATTCCTTGCAATATACAGCTGACATAGAGCATATACTTTGTAGCTTGTGCAGTTTTCCCTTGAAGATGAAGAAAATGTATCGCAGCTCAATACTAAATTTTGTCCAGAATAAACCTTCTACTATCACACTTCTAATTCCAGTTAAACAGGATCTGTCAAAACAAAAAAAAGCATGCATATTAGTAAGACACAGTCTATCACTGTTTACAATTACAGATCTATAGTACACATACAACATGATGAGGGTAAATTTTTGGCCTCTCCTAGTATATACAAACAGATATAATCTTTAATTTTTACATAATATTCAATTATGAAAATTAATTAACCCTTTGCACTCCTGAGTCAAGATGTACTTGACAGGCCGATGACCTGCTACAACTCCTCTGTCAATAACATCTTGACAGGGCCTGACTCCCTTATCTTTACTTATATTAAAGAAATAATTTTCAAAATATCAATTTTGTCATATTTTTTCATTGTTTTATCATAGTAACCAAAATTTTGCCAAAATCTGAATTTTTAATTAAATTTTTAATTAATTTTTTAATCGTTTTATAATCAAATTTACTAATATAAGTGCCATCTTTTGACCACCAAAAATTCAAGAATGGATCGTCCGAATTTGTCCGACTTCTCGGCCAAAAATTCAAGAACGGATTGTCCGAATTTGTCCGATTTGCTCTGTATAAAATTCAAGAACGGATTGTCCGAATTTGTCCGACTTGCTTTTATCAACATTTGTCTGACTTGCTCTATCATGTTTCACAATTCCTTCTTAGTTTACCTTTACTTTTTTAAACAGATATCTTGATCCAATTAATTATAATTTGGGAAAGTTTGGCCCCTTGTACATAATATGATTTTAGCGCTTTTTCACACTTAAAATTCGATAAATTAATTTTATTTAAAAGTTTATAAATTTTAACTTATCACAGAAACAAAGGGACTTTTACCCTGCTACACAATCGACGCAGAAGCCGGCGTCCTAGATTGTGGTGGGAAATATCTAACAGTTTTTCAAATCAGCTGATTGTTTGTTTAATATTAGCTATATTTTAAAAATTGCACAAAAATTTAAACAATAAAGTTATTTTTGTGTTATTCCTAGTCGAAACAAGTAATTTGTAGACCAGGGGTGCATAATTATCGTTAGTCGAAACAAGCAATGAGTTGACCAGGGGTGTATAATTACTGTCAATAACGTCCATCCAACTGTAAACCAGGGGTGCATAATTATTGTCAAACAACGTCCATCCAAGGTCAACTACATGACTTCTTAAGCTCTGGGCGAGTTATATTATTTTAAGTAGGGGTGAGAGCAGTGAAAACCTGTCCCCTTTGTTTGAAAATGCTATTATTATTATATTTTAACTATTTTTTAAAAAATTAATGACTTATAATGACTAAATACAAAGAAATAATTCACAATCCGCCATTTTTAAAAGGCACTGAGACAAATTTGAGTAAAAGATATATAAAAAGCGATAATTTATCAAAAATCAGTGATAAAACTGGCATACAGACGGCAGGATGATAGCAACGTATATTTAGTTTTTAATTTTTAATTTTTTCTATAGAACATAAAGCGTTCTTTTAATGACATTTTTGTTCTAAAACGCCTTTATAACTGAATGAATGTAAGAAAGCCTGATGATGACTTTAATTAGTCGAAAACGTTAGTTTATTAAAGTATTTAAGTTATTTTCTCAACTACTAGTGGTGCTTGTATCCTTAGTTATTTGTGTATTACATGATGGATTGTATAGAAAATGAGGAGAATTTATCTTTAACACTATTTTCATTTACACATTATTTTTGTAGAACTAATCTATTGTATAAATTAAGGGTTAGATGTATTTATTAAAACAGAAATATTATGGTGATTAATTAAATATAAAAATCAATGATTGCATAAGTTCTGAATGAAACAGGAAATAATGTCATATGCAAGTGTCAATATATTCAATAAACATCACAGCCAAGCAATTACTAATATCACATAGGATATTTTTTTTATTGATTATGGATGATTTTTAGATTTATAGTTTATCCAAATATCTTCAGCAATTGGCTGAGTACGTTATTGTGCATTTTGGATTATTCTACATTCGTCCAATCTATTGATATATTTTGAAGTTCTATTGCTCTGATACTAATTTCAATGCTCTGATACTAATTTCAAATTGATTTTTAGATATTTAATGTCTAACTGATATTCCTTTTATCTTTTTTTAAAGTTTCTCTCAGTGTTTCCTATACAAATAACCTTCAACTTACAACAGAGTTTGGTTTCAAAAATTTTGAACCCTGCCATTGTAAGTCAGAAATGGTTGGAAGGTGGAAATGCCCAAAATTTATGGATTTATTCATTACTAGTGTTTACCAGGATATATTATCTTAATAAACATAAAGAACACAAAACTACATGAATCAGACACAAAAAAGGATGTTTTTCAATGTATCTATTATACCATGGAGTATAAGAAATGAACCCAGATCAATTGACCATTAGCAGAATTTATTGATGGCATTGCTTTATAGTAGTGTCTGGAATGTAATCACTGCAATAATGAAGTATGCCTATGGTATAATTTATATAATTTAAAGCAATTAAACTAATAATCTACAGTTAAACTCAGTTCTAAAGAGCATCATAGGACTATGTAGAACTATTACAAACAAATAATCCAAATCTAGCCAAATTTCCCCCAGCGGTTTATTTTAGAAATAACTGCCAAATTAATAATTAATTTTAAATTACACTACGGTGCCACCATCTGTTGGATTAATAATTAATAATTTAAATTTAGGCTAAGGTGGCGCCATCTAATATTTAAAAATCGAACTATAATTTTTACTAATTTCCCGAAATTAAAAATTTGCCTTGGCCTGGAATCGAACCAGGGACTTCGGGTTACCGTCCCGACGCCTTACCAGCTAGACTACCAAGGCACCGGCAGATTTTCAATTTCGGGAAATTTAAAATTTCCCGAAATTGAAAATCTGCCGGTGCCTTGGTAGTCTAGCTGGTAAGGCGTCGGGACGGTAACCCGAAGTCCCTGGTTCGATTCCAGGCCAAGGCAAATTTTTAATTTCGGGAAATTAGTAAAAATTATAGTTCAATTATTAAATATTAGATGGCGCCACCTTAGCCTAAATTTAAATTATTAATTATTAATCCAACAGATGGTGGCACCGTAGTGTAATTTAAAATTAATTATTAATTTGGCAGTTATTTCTAAAATAAACCGCTGGGGGAAATTTGGCTAGATTTGGATTATTTGGATTGTGTTAATTCCCTAGTTTAATGGATTTTGATTAACTATTACAAACATTATTTGTTATATCTAAGAATGTGGAAACATGACAATACATATGAATGATTTTGTATAAGCATTTTTACATATTAATATTGTTATTACTTTGCTTCATTTTCCCTTTTTTGTTAGATTTTTGATACTTGATAACACAGAAAATAAAAATTTGCAAATTTTAATAAGATTTATAAAAATACCTTATTAAATTGAAAATAAGAAAAAAATCAATAATAAAAAGTAGAAGTCACTATATATTTGAATTTAAAAAATTATTTTTCCACTACCTTTACTTTTCAAAATTCCACCATCTCATTTGCAGTTTTGATGTAATCATGTGTTTAGATTTGCAATATATTTTTAGTCAAATCATTTGTTTTCCCCACACAGTATTATAAAATGAAAATTTAAACTGCAATATTTATAAAACCAATTTTTTGTCTTAAAAAAATAGAGAACAAAAAATACCATATTTTTTCAAATACATAATAAACAGTTTATATGCAGCATAAAATTTTTAAAACATCTAAGTTTCAGCAACTCTTATGTACAAACATACATGATTAAATTGAGATTTTAAGGCTTTATTATATAAATAATTTTTATTATAATAAACTTACCACAAAACCATATGTATTTAAAACATCACATTCTTTTACTGTACCATATTTTTCAAAAAGAGTTTGGAGATCAGCAGAAGTGCAACCACCAGGAAGACGACCAACAAATAATTTTGTTTTCTGGAGGAAAAAATCAATAAATTTAATATTAAATTTATATAATTAATCTTACATTAATTATTTTATTTACTTATTTCAAGATTATATAGTCAACTTTTTCAACAGTTAAAATAAAAATTGCAAAGCAATTAGTATACGAGGAGTGATCAAAAACTAAGGTTACAAGGCTGATATTCCTGGAGTTTCATCTGTTATAGAGAAATTAGTAGTGTGCGGTAATTCTAATACATGCGGTCAGCAACTGTGCAGTTTCAGCCATCCACTACTACAGCGCTAGTTGTAGGTTAACACAAATGGCGACTCGTTTGGAAAACTGGTCTCGTAAAGAAATCAGCTCATTTATTAGATTTCTGTGGGCGAAACATGTAACCATGGCTGAAATTCACCAGCAGCTGGTAGAGGTTTACAGAGAAACTGTAATGTCTCATCAGCATGTTGCAGAATGGTGTCGAAAGTTTGCGGCCAGTAGAGAAAAGGTGACCGATGAGGATCGCAACGACCGACCCAGCACGGCATGAACAGATTTGAACACAGCTCGCGTGGAGGAGCTGATTCAGGACAACAGGAGGATCACGTTACAGTATATGATGGTAGAATTGGGAATGTCGTTCGGAAATGTTCGTCACATTGTTCACGATATTTTGCAGTACCAGAAAGTTTGTTCCCGATGGGTTCCACGAAATCTGTCCAACCACACAAGGAGAAGCACATGGGGGCAAGTCTGCAACTTTTGCAATGGTTCTTCATGGAAGGGAACAGTTTTCTTCACCACATTGTCACGGGTGACGAAACATGGATCCACCACTACACCCCCAGCAGTAAGCGGTTGTCAATAGAGTTTAAATTTAAAATGGCTTCACTCAAAGCTATAGCCCAAAGAGAAAACGAAGTGAAGAGGTATAGCAATAGATGAAAGCAATCTAACCTAGAGAAGTGGGTTAGAGTAATAGTTTGTAAGAAGGAAACAACCAAAACACCAAAGGCACCCACCAGTGACTAAAACCATACTAGGAAAAAATAAAAGTAAAATAAAATAAAAATAACAATAATAAGATATCAGATGGAAAGATGGTCCATGTACAGAGTCAAAGTGACAGTAGTTCACTGAGATGACATCTAGGTATGAGTCAATTATTGTCATTGCAGTCTCGGTTACAATAAGTGTCATTATAAAGAGTTTTCGTGCTGCTTAGAAATTGTTTGAGATCAATATAAACAGTTTTATTATAGATATAGTCCTTTTCAAGGCAGGGCCAATTAAGTCCTTTGTTAATAACAGTTTGCATAAGTTTATTCCAATGGTTATTATAATGATCACAATTATATATTAGATGGTAGTAATTGTTTTCCTGTGACACCACAGTCACACTTATCATTGTCTTTGATACTAAATCTGGCAAAATAGGAGTTGAAATGTCCATGTCCAGTGACAAGTTGAGTAATATGATAGTTTGTTTTGTAATATTTACTACTAATAAAATCTTTTATATTAGGAATGAATTTATAGCATTGTATACCAGTATTGTCATTGTTCCATTGAGTTTGCCACGTTTTGATTGCATTGGAGTAAAGTTATGAGTTAATATATGTCACGGGGACACTACTGTATGAAATGTTTAGATTTATATAAGTAGCTTTCTTAGCTAGTTTATCAGCAATGAGATTTCTTTTGATCCCCTGATGACTGGGATCCAGTAAAAGGAAACAGTTTTGTTTTGGGAGATTTCTAGGATTGTTTTTTGGATCCAATAGTTAATTTGTAAATTATTTTTGTTAGCACTAATGATTTGAAGAGCTGTTCTACTATGGAAACATACCTCTTCTCCAAAGACAAAGAAGTTTAAGGTGACGCCATCCGCCGGGAAGGTGATGGCCACAGTGTTCTGGGACAGCGCGGGTGTCATACTCGTGGAGTTTTTGAAAAGAGGACACACAGTGACCGCTGACCAATACTGTGAGATCTCTTGACACGATTGCGTGAAGCAATCAGGAGGAAACGGCCAGGACTTCTCACCGAGAGAATCATCTTCCTTCACAACAACGCATGACCTCAAATGGTCCAGTAGACCACCATGCTGTTGAAGCAGTTTTGCTGGGACATCATCGAACACCCTCCTACAGCCTGCACCTCGCTCCAAGCAACTTTCACCTCTTTCCTCACTTGAAAGAGCAGCTAGGAGGCCAATGATTCGCTTCAGAGAAGGAGGTGAAATACTTCGTGACAACGTGGCTGAACACGCAAGGACAGAATTTTTACCAGGAAGGAATATTCAAACTCATCCCACGAAGCAACAAGTGCCTAAACCGATATTGGAAATTATGTCAAAAAATAACCAATATATGTACTATCAGTTGGCTGTATTGGTTTATAGTACATGTTTCACTGCAGGCTTTGTAACCTTACTTTTTGATCATCCCTCGTATCTGCAAAAATGTATTTACAGTAGACTCTCAATTAAGTTGTGTGTATGTGATATTTGAGAAATTTATAAATGTTCCAGATATCAAAGATACAATACAATATTTAATATTTCATAGATTTTATAAATTTATCATCAATTAAGATAAAAGTTACTGTATAGTCTGAAGATGGTACATATTAGTTATTCTAGAGCTGTTCTGTGAATCAAATATAACCTCTAAATAGGCTTGCCATAATTCTCTGGATTAACCAGGATGCCTATTGGGGAGATCCATTTTTTAAACTTTGTTATATACAAAGTTTGTCTATAAAGTTCTTCAGCTGTTGCATTGAAGGAAAAAAACAGCACATGGTACTGAATATATTTTAATATTTTTAAAAATAATCCCCTTGGGACTCTCTGCAATAATGGGCTTTGATATAAAACTGCTGGAAATACATTTTGAACTGATCTTCAATTAATATTATGATTTCCTTTATCATATTCTTTTTGATGTGTCTGTGTCACCAAATTTTTGTCCTTACAGCATTAATTTGATTTATGAATAAAGGGCAAGTTTAGTGGGGGCAAATCATAGGAATAAGGATGATGGTTATAATTCAAGAATCCCTTCTTTTGCCAAAAACTCCCTTACTTTAATGGCATTGTGAGGTTTTGCATTGTCTTGAAGAAAAAACCAGCTTGGTTTGCTTTCAATCACTGCTAATTACCTTATTCTAACTTTTAGATATAAGTAAATCAAAGCATTTACAGCAGTATAGGAAAACTTGCATTCAGAAATTGAACTAAATGTTTTCGGCACTTTATGCCATCATCAGGTTCGATTCTTTCTGGAACTTTCAAATCTCAATAGAACATGCATGAACGTTGATTAAATACAATTCTGGTTAAAGTTTAAAACGTTTAGTTCAAAGGATTAAAGCACTACATGCAGTCATAAGCTATCAAAACACTTTTTAATAATTCTATACATATTATTCGTCATTATTTTACATTTCTCATTACAGTATACATTATGCTACATTTGATAATTGAGGTCAAAAATGACCGCATTTATTAGTGCTAATATTTTTTCTGGTAGGATAAGGATTAAACTTGAAATTCTTTGATTTTTGTTTTTATTAAAGATATAAACTTCGATTTTTATTTTACATCACATTATTTCTACTTCCAAATATTTTTTGTGCTTTCCAAGCCGTTAAGGAAAAATACACGAATTTTTTTTCTAGAAATTTTAAATCGAAAAAGGTTTTTAACAATTACACTTACAGTATAACATGATAAACATTTATATCGTCTAACTTTAAAATTTTTAAAGGGTCAAAAATGACCGCATTTATTAGTGCTAATATTTTTTCTGCTAGGATAAGGATTAAGCTTGAAATTCTTTGAGTTTTGTTTTTATTGAAGATATAAACTTCGATTTTTATTTTACATCACATTATTTCTAGTTCCAAATATTTTTTTGTGCTTTCCAAGCCGTTAAGGAAAAATACACGAAATTTTTTTTCTAGAAATTTTAAATCGAAAAAGGTTTTTAATAATTACACTTACAGTATAACATGATAAACATTTATATCGTCTAACTTTAAAATTTTTAAAAAGTCAAATATTAATAGAAGGTGATTGATAATAGAGTGATGAAAAAAATTGAAATATTGTATTAAATTTTTCTAGTTACTAAACTTCATGAAACGAATGGGCGGATCACCTATTGGATTCGAAATTTTAGATATATTTGTCACGAAAATAGCTGCATTCAAGGTTAGTTCATATAAATAATCTATTACATTAAACTTATATAATTCTTAATGATTCAATTTTTTTTCAAATATATTTTCATAATTCACGTGTTTGTTCTTGCAGGTGTTAGAATCTATGTTTTCTTTTTTCTCTACACTTTGTGAACTTAATGGATCGTCACGAAAATAGCTGCATTCAAGGTTAGTTCGTATAAATAATCTGTTACATTAAACTTATATAATTCTTAATGATTCAATTTTTTTCAAATATATTTTCATAATTCACGTGTTTATTCTTGCAGGTGTTAGAATCTATGTTTTCTTTTTTCTCTACACTTTGTGAACTTAATGGATTGAGAACCAAAAGACAACGTACATGCAAAATCCATCATGCAACGAATACAACAAAATTATTTTAATAATTATTTTTTATTTATAATTACAACATCGCATTTCAAAATTCTGCATAACACAATGAAAATCCTTTAGCATACATTACACAGGCCTGCAAAATTCAGTCGTGAAAACTTTTTTATATCCAACATGCAAAGAATACAACAAAATTATTTTAATATTTATTTTTTATTTATAATTACAACACCATATTTCAAAATTCTGCATAACACAATGAAAAATCCTTTAGCATACATTACACAGGCCTGCAAAATTCAGTCGTGAAAACTTTTTTATAAGTATTTATTGGTTTTATAGGAATTTAATTTCTAAATGCAAAAATTATCCTACATTTGTTCCATCAAAGCAGCATTTTTTCACAATTTTCTTTAATGAAAATAGTGGTGAAATATTACCACATGAAATCTATTTTGTAGCCAATTCTAAATACAGTATATTTATTTACAAAACTATAAAACTTAATAATTTACATATTTACCTTAGTCAAAAGTCTTAACAGTCCCTTTTGTTTTTGCCAATGAAGTCTTTAGACACTTCCTTAGATCATCTAAACTTTTTTATAAGTATTTATTGGTTTTATAGGAATTTAATTTCTAAATGCAAAAATTATCCTACATTTGTTCCATCAAAGCAGCATTTTTTCACAATTTTCTTTAATGAAAATAGTGGTGAAATATTACCACATGAAATCTATTTTGTAGGCAATTCTAAATACAGTATATTTTTTTACAAATCTATAAAACTTAATAATTTACATATTAACCTTAGTCAAAATCTTAACAGTCCCTTTTGTTTTTGCCAATGAAGTCTTTAGACACTTCCTTAGATCATCTATGCAAATAAAACAAACTTTGTGTGGAGCACATAGTTTGTATTGATCTCCTAGTTTCACTCCAAGACATGGTAACACTTTTCAAATTAAAGTATTATGTTTCTTGATCATAAATTCCTCACAAATGTAACAAAAGTTATCTGGCTGATTGAAACACCCACATCTAGCCGTGACTCACAACTTACTACAGTATTCAGAACACAACAAGAATCTCGAATTTAATAAATCCCTAAAAAGGATAAGTAAAAAATAAGAACGGGTTAAACTCTTTTAATAAACTTTCAAAATACTTCAATTCGCGGATATAAAACACAGAATTCAGTTCAAAATCACCAAAGGAAATCGCACTGGACGATTAGCTTTCAGAGTTAAAACTGATTAACAACTGAACTCATAATGAACTGATGTAGCTTGGCAATCCACAATTTATAGTCTCTTAGAAGTTTCTAATAGTCTGGTATTTTATCAACTTTTCCACAATGTCTCCAAATCGCTAAACTCGTGATTTGGAGACATTCTGGCAGCATCGCCAATATATATAACAATATTTGGCGATTTTTCAGTCAAATAAGATAATTGTTTATGAGATGACAATTTTCGGTTGTGTTTACCCAATTCAGCACTCAAAAATACATTAAAAACTGTTGAAATATTGAAAAAAGTCTTTTTTTTTATTGCAGGACTCTGTGGTGGATTTTGGCGTTTGGGGGCCCGCCCGGGCAGTAAAAGTAAAAAGGACCTATATTATTTATTTGATAAATTTACGAATACCGTTTATAAGATCTATAACAATGTACTGTACATATATAATAATTACATTATAAGTTTTCATTTTAAAATTAAATAAGGCATTTAAGGAAAAACAATAGTAGTAATAAAAATAATAGTAGTTTTATATTTCGATTATTTATTTGAACATGTACAAAATTTACATGTATAAAAATAAAAATCACATAATAAAAACAAATTTATAAAATAAATTACATACAAGAATTGCATACATTAAAATTAGAATTTAAATATATTATATCATTATAACTTCTCTCATTAAAGAACGACAAGGCCGATGTCGATGTTTCGGCACAACATTGGATCCTTTATGCGCCGGGATTCTGCGCGCAAAATGTACGCGGGAAATTCGATAAAAATTAAAATTTGCTGAATTAAACCGGATATTCTTCTTTTTCTTCCTTTGAAATAGGAGGAATTGTTCAACTTCGTTTTCAGATTGGTATTTATTTATGTCCTTTTCATAAATTTCCTTCGCAGTTGAATTCATGTAATAATTCATATTCAATATAAAAAATTGTCATTGAATTTAATATTCCTTCATTCTTTTGGTTTCTTACATAATTTTTAATTCTTTTTAAACAAAACAATTCGTTCTGCTGAAGCAATCGATTTAGATAATGTTTGAAATATTCTTAAAATAATTTCTACATTAGAGAATGCTTGTTTCGTGTCTGACGTTATCTTATATGCATCAGCAGCCGGATATTCTTCTTTTTCTTCCTTTGAAATAGGAGAAATTGTTCAACTTCGTTTTCAGATTGGTATTTATTTATGTCCTTTTCATAAATTTCCTTCAGGATTTTGATAAATTTTTTTTTCATTTTCTGGAATAGAAAGCATAAAGAAATTTTAAAATTTTGCAAAATGTCTTCGTATGCTTTTTTTCTCAGTTAAATTCAGTTATTAGATGGTAACAAATTGGATAAAAAGGGAATACGAAATTTTCCCTTGAAGAAAATGAGCAATCATTATAACTTCGCTCATTAAAGAACGACAAGGCCGATGTCGAGGTTTCGGCACAACATTGGATCCTTTATGCGCCAGGATTCTGCGCGCAAAATGTACGCGGGAAATTCGATAAAAATTAAAATTTGCTGAATTAAAAATTATTATGTAAATCAAATATAGATTATTATTTTATATCTTGGCTTGGGATTCTGTGACTCTTCCGGGTTCATGGGCCCGGGGCCACTGCCCAGTCCGCCCACCATTAAATACGCCACTGGCAGGGCTGTTATTTTTAATAAACTTGACTATTTCTTTGCTAGATGGCTGAGATTGTGGCCACCAAGCACAGGTTGGCCACCAGACACATCTAACTGCAAATTTCTTTATTAAACACCAAAGTTTATGACAGTTTCACATTGTTAATTAAATCTAAGGAAAGAAATCACTAATTAAGCACAGTTTCACATTGTTAATTAAATCTAAGGAAAGAAATCAGTAATTATGCCTCTTTCAGAATTTTTTTCACTTTACAATGCTCAGCTGATAGAAGATGTAGAGCCCATCTGGTATTTCTGATCAAATCACGATTTCCTGGACACCTAGTTAGTTAGTTAGTTACAGTTAGGTTAGGTGGGTTAAGCCGCCATATCCTCATGGGATATTCATTATCTGGCGGCGGCACTTATAGAACCCATCACAGGCTGGCCAACACCCCGGCGGCCACTTATAGAGCCCATCACAGGCTGGCCAACACCCATGATGAGATCAACCAGATGGTTGAAGATGAGGTTCAACGGGCCGGGCCGGGAACCCTCCTGAAAAATTGGAGGAGTAGGATCCTCTAGGATGGTAAAGCCAACTGGATGGTTGAAGGATGGGGTTCAACGGGCCGGGCCCGGACCGCTCCTGAAAAACTGGAGGTGTGGGATCCGGATTTGAACCTGGATCCTCCAGGGTGGTAAGCCAAAGCTTTACCACGCGGCCATCCGGGCCGACAATTTAGTTCGAAATGTCATTATTACGAAACGACTTATTTATTTCCTTAGTTAGAGGGGATAGAGGGACTGTATAAAAGGGGTACCAAAAAGTGGGAAAAAATGAGAAGGAAAAGTAAAAGATAAGAGATTCCTAACCTAAGTAGTGGGTTAGGGCACTAGTAAGAAAAGTGGGAAAGCAATCACCCCTTATCAGGGTCCAGAGCGTCCGCATTGGCGATTAAAGATACCGCAAAAAACAAAAATTAAAAACGGAAAAGAATACAATATAATTCTTAAAAACTAAAATAACAGATGAAATGATGAGAGTCCATACAAAATTACATCTGGTTACTTGTCCTTAAAGAAAAGTCATTCTTTAAAGCTTTAGTATTGTTCAAAAATTTTTGTAATGCTTGCGTAATGTCCTTGTCTTTGATAAAACATCAAGTCCACAGGGCCAGTTGTTGCTGCACACAAGGTGCCAAAATTAAATATCACTGGCCATGGCCACGGAACACAGATTGCATTTTACAATTTAAAAATCCCGCAGTATGCTTGGACGGATATTAAGGTGGCCACACCTGAGCTAGATGGTCACCAGCACAAGTTTACCTGGAGTAGGGTAAAAACGTACAGTAGTTGGGAGAGATGAATTATCGGGATTTTTTTATTATAAGATAATCGAAATTTTGCTATTTGATACTGTAGATATTTCTACTACAAGTTAATATCCATCTATATGCTATTTGATATTGTAGTATTCTACTACAAGTTAATATCGATCTATTACGTAGATATGCACGATGAATGATGCGAATCAGTATTTACATCGACTTTTACAAACGCAGCGCGTCCGAACAGCTAGGTTAGGTTAGGTTAGTTTTATTACGCCGCCATATCCTCATGGGATATCGCCATTTATAGCTCCCATCACAGGCTGGCCAGCACCCATGATGGGGTATAGCTCCCATCACAGGCTGGCCAGCACCCATGATGGGGTCAACCGGAAAGGATGGAGTTCAACAGGCCGGGCCCGGACCCCTCCTGAAAAATTGGTGGTGTGTTGACTCGGATTTGAACCCGGATCCTCCAGGGTGGTAAGCCGAAGCTTTCCCAAGTAAGCCGAAGCTTTACCACGCGCCCGGATCCCTCCTGAAAAATTGGAGGTGTGGGACCCGGATTTGAAACAGACCCCTCCTGAAAAACTGGAGGTGTGGGACCCGGATTTGAACCCGCTCCAGGGTGGTAAGCCAAAGCTTTACCACGCGGCCATCCGGCCGACACTCCTGAAAAATTGGAGGTGTGGGACCCGGATTTGAACCCGGATCCTCCCAGGGGTGGTAAGGCCCCAAAGCTTTACCACGTGGCCATCCGGGCCGACAATTTAGTTCGAAATGTCATTATTACGAAACGACTTATTTATTTCCCGCGAACAGCAAACAAAACTCTGACAGCATTTTAAAAGTGCAATAATTCTTAAGATAATTTCATATTAGAAGATATTTTTTAGTAAGTACGAAGAATATTGATTAAGGTTTATATTACGTGGGTATAACTTCGTACTTACTTTTTAGTAAGTACGAAGAATATTAATTAAGATTTAATTACGTAAACAATATTTTTTGACATTTCAAAATTTATTGAAAAACCCTGGTAAGCTCTTGCCCAGTAAACTTGATGTTATCTAATGGTTTATTGTTAGTAATATTTTAATTTATTCAGTTGAGAAAACATAGTACGTAAGCGAGACTCGCACTTACAACGTTCACTCCGCAGATAAGCGCCTTAACTACCATGCCGTCACTTTGGTTGAAATAGTTGTAGATTTTTAGGCATATAAGCGGGTCGGTCCTGCTTTATGATATTTGATTTCGATTTTTTTAATAACGAAGGCATAGGGATCTAAACCCTTTTATATGAGTCACTTTTCGATGGCCCCAACCTGTAGATTAAAGCCGATCGGAATTGATGGGACGGAGTTGTCCTCTCACATTTCAAGAGTTCAATTTTGTTTCTTTAACAAAGAATAACTCTAAAACGAAACAACTTATCTTAATGTTTCTTTAACAAAGGATAACTCTAAAACGAAACAACCTATCTTAATGCAGTAAAGCATTTTATAGTATATTTGTTCTTAATTCTGCTCCTACCAATTAGGGTGCATAAATAAACTTTATTCCTGATTCTGCTCGTGCCAATTAGGGTGCGTAAATAAGCATCAAAATTTTTTAATTTGCATTTACGCTCTTACCTCGTTTCGGATTAAGTGCGGGGTAGCTGACATTTTGTACGACCTACCAATTAGAGTGCATAAATAAACTTCAAAACTTTTTTAACTTGCATTTACGCTCTTACCTCGTTTCGGATTAAGTGCGGGGTAGCTGACATTTTGTACGATTTTGTCGCAAATTTAAATTTTTCAAAAGTGATTTAAATGGTAATAGCTGTGCAATGCGATTGTTAACGACCATGCCAAATATCTATCCAGTGGTGGCGAACCTATGACCCGCGGGTCAGACACTGACCACGAAGGCTTTTTAAATGACCCACACGTTGACTTTTATAAACTTATTTTATATATCATAAAAGAGAAAACAGACAATCGAAAGTATTATAAAATTAGAATATAAATATCTATTTCGTTATTACCGTTATTCTAACTTATTAGAGGTAGAATTTCACTTTCAACAGAAAAATGTTCAGTGTATACTGTATTTGTCTTTCTAAAGGTGAATTCGGATTGATGGATGGGATTTTTTTTATTATTATGTACTTTATTTCGATTTTTTTATGTTCGATACTACTGTTATTTTTTTATATCATCAAGTAGTTTCAACTGAAATATATTCGAAATTATTATATCTATGGATTTTTGTTAGTTTTTGAAAGGAATATACTAAATAAAATCCAAAAAAATGCGATTAATTATCGAAAGTTTTTTTATTAAATTTAAATCAATGATATCCAATTAATTTCGAATGTTTTAGTAATAATTTTATACTTTTTGTTTATACTGTAAAATTTTTTTTATCTTTCTTATAATTATTTCCTATTTTAGAAGGAAAAAATCTCCGTTATAAAAAAACTTTTTTTTTAATATTTTTAATTTTTAAAATTTTGCAAACTTTAAGTAATTTACTTGTCCATGTATATCTAATTCAGATTTTTGAAACAACTTTTTATGTACTGTAGGTTAGAAAGTTTCTATTGTGCCAAATTAGTCAGTCTCTATCGTTTTTCTTGTGAACAATTATTTCTAATTTCTGCTTTATTTTTTTATCTAATTTTTAATAAAGATTAGATATTTTGCCGTTTTATTGTTCTTTAAATTTATTTATAGTTAATAAAATGGATAATTTTTCAATTTTATAACCATGATGTAAGCCGGCAAGGCGAACAACGCAAGCGCACCGCAAGTCCGCGCGCTCCAAGGGCGAAACCCATTCCTGATCGTACAATTATGGTGTAGTCACAGTTCATATAAATGTTGTTTATCTTATTACTTATTTTCGCTTATTATTCGTATATTTATTTTTCATAAAAGAAAAGTCTGAAATATATATTTTTTCTTACTACTTAGCTTGTGATTTTTGTTTTTTATTGTTCAGTGATGATGTCAATTTATTTGAATTTGTTGATTTATTTTTTATATTAATTTGATATGATTTAAAGTATGAATTTTCTCGGAAAAAAATTGTATTTAAAAATTAATGTTTTTTAATATATTTGAAATGAAAAAGTTATTTCCATCATAATTATTTTTGTTACTTTTTTTCGCTAATTTAGCATATTAATGTCTTTTTTTTTATTTGATATAAAAATTATTTTGGATTAAAAGTAATCTCTTATCCTTCTGCTTTTTATTTGAACAAATAAAATTGATATAATAATTTGTGACAAAATTCTACATTCAACTGGAATATTTTTATTCGATTAGTAGGCCTGCAAATTTTATAAATAAAAAATATAGTTCAGTACCGTATACAGAAAATTAGTTATAATTTTGAAACACAGATGTCGCGGGTATCTATGAAAAAATTCTACTGTATTTTCACTATTATCCCTAATTAAAACTAATAATATCGATAGTGCTTTTGTTAAAATTTCTTAATTATTATCTGTAATTTATTTTATTATTTCTGTTATGTTGATTGTAATATAATTTAATATCTTGAACAAAATTAAAAATTTGACATTTAACATTTATATTGATATAATTATTAAAAATTTATACACTCGATTATATAAATTTATTTTCAATGCCAGTTTTTTGTTATTAATTTTCCTTTCTTTTAATAAATTATAATTATTTGTAATTTTTATCAACAGATGGCACTTTGCCAATGACGATGAAAAGATAAGAAAGCAGTTGGGAGTAATGTTGAACATCGATGTTTTGAAATGATTTTTTTACTTGTTATTATTTGATATCTGGCAATTTATCCCATTTTATGTGTGCACTTTTATTCGTTATTGACATTTTATATTAACTATGTTACCATTGGCCTTTTACATCATTTTTATAATATTTGTTGTTGATTTTTCTTAATTTTTATTTTGCTTGTTTTTATGTAATTTTGTTTAGAATATATTTTTGAATTAGTGCTAGGTGTATATGTACAGTTTTTTATTGCAGATTCTGAATTTTTATCCAGTTTGATTTCTCAATCAAGGAATGCAGGTTTACTTTCTCAGCCAACACGTGACATAGAAAACAACTGCAAACTGAAAATTATTTTAAGTTAATTCAAATATAATCATTATGAAATTTCACATGTAAACTGCAAATTTACAAAGTTTCTTTTCTATTACAGCTGCATTCAAGTGGACTGATTCCAAAATAAAATTGTTATTGGCACTGAGTGAAAAGCAAATCCAATAACACTAAGCAAAGCTGGTGATTATATTTGTTGTGTATGCTTCAAAACCTGTTTGCCAAACGAGGATACTTTGATTTGTGCTATTAACGACTCTCATATGTACCATCCTACCTGTATCAAGATATAACCAATGACAATTCTCGGAATAAAGTAGGCTGGACAGAAATTTCCCGGGAACCAGTGACGGTAATAGTCTCAAGCATGCCACGCCCATTTAATCGGCTAACATAATTCAAGTATACCATATGAATGATTGTTTAAGTTGCGAATTTCTCAAATTTTTCTTATATAAATAGCAAAGAAAATGAAATAAAAAATTAAGTATTAAGGAATAGTATTGGTTATTTTAGTGGAATTGATGAATATTCAAAAATGTAACATTTATAAATAATTGAATATCGTACAAGTAAATAAAAACAAGATGAAAGTAATATATTTATTTTTATAGGAGGAAAATATATTTTACATATATAATACACAAACATTTATGTTATAAAATTAACGCAAAATAATAAAAATATTTATTACTTTTTATAGGTAAAGAAAAAAAAAACAATTAAGTGCACTTATCCTGGAAGCATTCCATGCATAATGGTAAACAATGTTCCAGGCATAAGTACTAAACGGCATCAAGTTATTGAAGAAACATCTACAAAAGAAATATCAGTACAAGCATTTAAACCATCATCATCCCAAAAAGAACAGGAGTAAACCCCACTGAAGATTTATTTTCGGCCACAATCTTCACATCTTTTCCTTTTTGGCAACTTCTCCGGTTGATCTTCAGTGGGGTTTACTCCTGTTCTTTTTGGGATGATGATGGTTTAAATGCTTGTACTGACATTTCTTTTGTAGATGTTTCTTCAATAACATGATGCCGTTTTGCAGAAACTATGAGTTCTTTTGGTAGATACTTGCTTTCAATTCTTTCCCCTAGATATTCATACATTACTTTATATTTTTGAATTTTTACCCTGCGCCAAGCGCAGGGTAAAAATTCAAAGATTTATTCTAAACAAAATTACATAAAAACAAGCAAAATAAAAATTAAGAAAAATCAACAACAAATATTATAAAAATGATGTAAAAGGCCAATGGTAACATAGTTAATATAAAATGTCAATAACGAATAAAAGTGCACACATAAAATGGGATAAATATTTCATCTATCACGTCAACTCCTCCTTTAGTTAAATTGTAAAATTTTATCATTTCTGGCAATGATTTTTCTGTGATCCTATCAATTGTGGCATAGTGATGAAATGTCGACAGGAGTATTACATTCTTTCATTTTTTTGAAACATAAGAGAGCAAAGTACAGGTTTTCTGAAAGCCAAATAGGCTGCTATAAACTTTCCTTTTCTGATGAAGAAATTGTGGTGGTATCTCTCTCTCATTTTTTCGAAGTGTTCCTACAATAGTTAGTTTCGATCTTAATAAGTCGCCCACGTCAAAAAATGTGTTCCTCATATACGTCAACCCTCTCGACGTGGGGCGCACCTTGACGGGGTGAGAGAGCTTACCGGCTGTCACTATGCTCGTATCTGTTTTGCAGCCCGTGCCGATACTTTCATAGTGACAGGGATTGACTAAGTGGCTCCTAGAGTTTGGCGATGTCCAGGCGAAGAGGACCCCACACTCCCAACAGGCGTGTACAGACGTCAGTGTGACCAGCGGCTCGTCGAAAGGGGTGGTGGCCTGAGTAGACAGCCGCGGGAAATCCTAGCCGGATAAATTGCCACGGACCTTTTGACTTTCTATAGAGTGGTCCTCTGCAGCAACAACCTGGTCGGCCTGGTGTCCCCCTAGCCGGATAAATTGCCACGGACCTCATTTGACTTTCTATAGAGTGGTTCTGCAGCAACAACCTGGTCGACCTGGTGTCCCCCTGGCCAGGCCCCAGGGGGCTGTCCCTGGTGAAGAAATTCCTATAGGGTTGGTAGAGCCTGGCTGCACCCACTCCTCGCCGATGGGCGCGTTTTATTGAACATAAGAATCTCTCTCTCATTTTTTCGAAGTGTTCCTACAATAGTTAGTTTCGATCTTAATAAGTCGCATACCAAACTATAACTGGTGAACCAATTATCCATAGGTAACATTCCTGTTACTACCTTTTATGTAGTGGCACATTCTCTGTACCACTAAAGGAAGAGAATTATTTAATTTGTATGGTCCTTCTGGCTGATCCTTGGCATATACTTCTAAAAGGGATTTATAAAACATTCGGGAATCAACCAGAGCATACACTTTTAGTCCATATTTACTTGGCTTAGATGGCATATACTGCCGAAAAGTGCATCTATCCCTAAAACCTAATAGCATTTCATCTATGGTTGCATTTTTTATGTAGTGGCACATTCTCTGTACCACTAAAGGAGGAGAATTATTTAATTTGTATGGTCCTTCTGGCTGATCCTTGGCATATTCTTCTAAAAGGGATGTATAAAACATTCGGGAATCAACCAGAGCGTACACTTTTAGTCCATATTTACTTGGCTTAGATGGTATATACTGCCGAAAAGTGCATCTATCCCTAAAACCTAATAGCATTTCATCTATGGTTGCATATTGGGAAATGCTATAATTTGTACAGCAATTATTTACAAAGTTGTCAAAAATTTCTCTTATAGGAGCTAATTTATCTGTTTACATTCTTTCCTCTCTGGTATTTTTATCATCGAAAGGGATATGTCTCAGAAAAAATTTGAACTGAGTTTCAGGCCTAACAGTCCTTATTAATTTTAAACCTGTACCCGTCCCCATTCCAAATATCTGCAGTGTTTAATCTATTGGCTTTGTGCACTCCAGTTAAATACAATATAGGCCTACCCAAAAATGCTTTAATTTCTGTTAGATTAGTAAATTTTGAGCGATAAAAAGTAAAACCACTTTGTTTTTCAAGTATGAATTTATTGGTATTTTCTACGATGCAATGCAACATATCATTAAAAAATAATGCCCAACAATCCAGTACAGTTTTTGCTAAATGACTTGCATTAATCGACCCTGGTAGATGACTTACAATATTTATGCTTCTAATTCTAACATTAGTTGGGAAGTTCGTGTATATTCCATTTAGTTTCGTTGTTTTTTCCTAAGTAGAAATCATTATCAAAATCAAACTCACATTCAGCCTCTGATGAAACGTCTCGCCGTCCTTCTCCAAAGCAGAATCTTCAGATCTTTCTTCTATACAATCTTCTTCCAATGATGCATGTGATGCTACATCATCTAGCATCTCTTCTTTATCTTTTAAGTCTAAGGGATAGAAGAGCATGTACTCCATGATTTTCAGAAAGCTCTGATGTTGTTTCTTCAGATGTTGAAGAGAAAATATCAGTAAGGAGCTAACAATCTAAATTAGCTCTCTCAAACAGAAGTAATTAAAATTCGGAAACGGAGATCTGATCAATCACAAGAAAGGATAATAGAAACAATTGTATATATTTACTCTTTTACCTATCATATTGATCTACTATTATTGTATATATAATTTAATAGTCACTTTACAATTCATTAAATTATATACATTTGTGTATGTTTAGAAAATTATCTTGAAATTGTTGTATGGAGATCCAGAATGCAGGTCAAATACTAGGGGTCACTCCCCATTGTATCTGACCTGCATTCCCAAAATTCTCTTCGAAAATTACGAAGAGAATTTCAACAGGGTGACACCTTAAAATAAAAACAAACGATAAAAATATCTGACTATTTGGTCTGGAGAACCTTGTCTCCACA
This sequence comes from Olivierus martensii, assembly GCA_000484575.1. Classification (NCBI taxonomy): domain Eukaryota; kingdom Metazoa; phylum Arthropoda; class Arachnida; order Scorpiones; family Buthidae; genus Olivierus; species Olivierus martensii. The sequence continues at coordinate 40,931 of AYEL01077345.1, forward strand.
ACATAAAGAATAACAAACAATAGAAACCATATGATCAAACAAAGAGTTGCGTTACATGCGGTTGTCTCAAAAGATAAGAATTATCTTCATATTTTTTAATTTATTAAAAGTTATGTTCATTGAAATCTATTTTGAACAATTAATTTCTACAGCGCCGTCACGCACTGCGACGCGTCAATACAGTGATTTTTAGATTTCGCGGACAAATTTCTTTAAGAATTTCACATATATATCACTAATATGCTAAATTTTAAATAAAATTAACATGAATAAATAAAACAAAAAGGAAGAAGAATCGTCTCAATAATTCAACAAATAATCTCTAAGATAGACGCATATCTAACTACCAAAAATGACACAAGCACCTGTTCCTACACTGACAGAAACACCATAAAATGGGACATTTCACTTTGGAAGTAGTCTTTTCTAATAGAAAAACATCGAAGATTGAGTTTATTTTATGTTATGAAAATCCAAAACAATTTTAAATAAGACATCTGCTAAAGTTGCATATTATACAACTACTTATAAAAAAAATTAATAAATTATTAATTTATGAATTTTCGACTACAATTTTACGCATGTTTTCAAAAAACATTTATTTCTTCAAATCATTTAAAAATTATTCTATATAGTTAAAAAGTTTTGAGATAAAGAAATTCAAAGTTAGCTTTTTGTTTGTTTACACAAAAGTGTAATAAAACCAGAGTAGCTACTCTGATAAAACTGAACTTCGTTTAGCGACACACCCACGAGCTATCATTCTGCCCGGAAATTACATTTCACCCCTCATTTATCTAGAACATACACTACAACATCAAAGACAATAGTTAATACAGAGCAAATACCTATTTAATTTTTAAAAATAATATATTTTTTGTAATTTGTTTGACATTTCACCCCTCATTTATCTAGAATATACACTACAACATCAAAGACAATAGTTAATACAGAGCAAATACCTTCTTAATTTTTAAAAATAATATATTTTTTGTAATTTGTTTAATTGTTGTATGAGGTAGCGTGTATCTAAATGAAATAAATGCATGTAAAATATATAAGAAATAATTTTGAAACCATTGTTAAGATTAATCGAAAAACTGATGTAGTTCTCATTGATCCAAAAAGAAACTGATTATGGTTCTCAAGTATTTGAGATTCTCCTATATGGTTTTATGGCACGAAGCTTGGCCACTTCTGCTCTACAGTATATCTTTATTTTTATTCCCTTCTGTAGCTTTAATTCTTAGACCAAAGTTAATGTTATATATCTTTATTTTTATTCCCTTCTCTAGCTTTAATTCTTAGACCAAAGTTAATGTTATAAAATTGTACTCCAATTCTTGTTGTTAATATAAAAAGCGATCTTTACACAGTATTTAGGATATTTTTATCAAAAATATAAATACAATATTACCACATATCTATTGCTACATGTAAATAGTTAACCAATTATAGAATATAAATAAGAAAATAAATATCATAATTTATTTGATCAGCGAAAACAACAGAAATTGTTTTCATTTTCAAATGGCCATGTCATAGTTTCTATCCGTAAAGGTAACGAACAAGTGTTATTAAATACAGGAAAATCTGTGCTTTATGGCCCGCTTTCGGCGGCTGAGATTGTGGCCACCAGACACAGTTAGCTACAAATTTCTTTATTAAACATCAGAGTTTAAAATACAAAGTTTATAACACAGTTTCACATTGTGAATTAAATCTAAGAAATCACTAATTAATGTCTGTTTTTGGAATTTTTTTCTCTTTAGAATGCTCAGCTGATAGAAGATCTAGAGCCCATCTGGCATTTCTGATCAAAACATGATTTACTGGCCATCTAATAGATGTTGCACACAAAGGGCCGAAACTAAATAACACTGGCCATGGCCACGGAACACAGATGGCCATTTTACACAGTTTAAAAATCCTGCAATATGCTTGGGTGGATATTAAGATGGCTACCGCTTGCAGGTTGGTCATCTAGCTCAGGTGGCCACCAGCACAGGTTTTCCTGCATCAATAATTTTTTCAATAGCAGAAGGTAATATTGAAGCATAAAGATTATTTACAAAGTTAAGAATATAAAAAAATGAAAAAAATTCGATAGTATTTAATAACATAATGTAAGTTTATACATTAGACTCGAAATTCGTACTATTATTAAGTGTTGGATGAAAAATATTTTTGATTCACCCTGTACTTAATGCTAACTTAATTAAATACCTATATATATTTAATATAATATTTAATTATGAATGTTTACTACACAATCACATGGATTGACAAATTAGAATTAGATTTAAAAAAAAAACCCCAGTTTTTGTCCCTCGTGGTCAAACTGTCAGGCCACAGGGAAGTTTCTGGGAAAAAACACCGCAGAATGGGTGTCGCCTCTCACATGGATTGACAAATTAGAATTAGATTAAAAAAAAACCCCAGTTTTTGTCCCTCGTAGTCAAACTGTCAGGCCACAGGGAAGTTTCTGGGAAAAAACACCGCAGAATGGGTGTCGCCTTGACGTTGGGTCTGGCATAATTTTCTTTCTAACCAAGAACACCCGACAGTTTAATATTAAAATATTTTTCTGATTTTTATCTTAGATCCAGTTAACCCAGGTGTACCGGCAAGTCTATATTTGTTGAACACATCAAATTGCTCAATGATCGGAATTAAATAAGAAATGAATTGTAATTTGAAAAATGCTGTTCTGATGGTCATCGTTTCCCATTTGAAGTAAATAAAAGTAAAATGCACATTGATTAATCAATTTCTGCGATAAATTTCATTCAAGAAATTGAGTGTGACTTTTTAGAAAGTTGTAAAATGCCGAATACACAAAATAATTTCTTGAGAAAAAGTAAATAAAACTGCAATTATTAAATTTAATAAATGAATATTTGCAAATTTTATTATAGACATTTAAATTATGTTTATTTTTTAATCACAATATTTAATTTTGCAAAAATATTATTAATGGTACAGTACATACTTTTTGTTCTTAAGTGATGAAATCGCAATAATTGTAGATCATAATGAAAATGTCATCAATGCAAAAACTACTGAGAAATGATTTCAAAGATTCACAGAAACACAAATTAGCGTAGAATAGAAGTTCTTAAATTTTTTCGAATCGTTGTCCCTTGAGAACAACAGTTACAAATTGATAAAAGGGGCAGATCCTGCATAGGCACTGCGGAATTGCAGCACCCCTCAATTTTTCTCGATATATAAATATATTTATTAATTTATTTATATTTGCTTGCATTATTTTATTTTTTCATCAACAATCTTATATAATTCTCTTATTTTGTATAAAAAATAATAAAAATCCATCTTGCAGCACTTAAGAGAGCGAAGGACGTAAGTAGCACTGTGTTTATCAAAGTGCCAGATTGCTATTCGCGCAAGTGTATGCACGTCATAGTGAGATGCGAGCTATTAACATAACGAGGCACTGTCCATAGTGCAATTCCATTGTTGTTTATATACAGGTTGCGTCAATAGTAGCGTATTCGTAATGCTTATAGCGTTTACCCCTGTCTATTTAAATATTTAGACATTGCAATTAAAGACATAACATTTTGAATTATATTTAACTATAATTTTATCGATAATAAACAATATTTTTCATATTTAATTTTTTTAATTTTTACGTGTTTACCCCGTCTATTTAAATATTTAGACATTACAATTAAAGACATAACATTTTGAATTATATTAAACTATAATTTTATCGATAATAAACAATATTTTTCATATTTAATTTTTTTAATTTTTACCTTAATTTTGATATTTTATCCCACGGATGTTTTATCCAAACACGTATACACTATTTACAGTGTGTATGTATACTGTATTTCGAAAGTTTCAACACCTACGATTTCAAGCCACGATCCTGCCGCTGACTGACAGTTAGAGAGATAGGTGTATGTTTACTAAATTTTTTATAAATAAGGTAGTCTCATAACTGGTCAATGATTACGCCAGAGTTGATGTTCATACAATTTTTTTTTTGTGTATTTTATGAATAGCTGAATCTCTAAAAGTAAAAGAGCTCTATCTATTTTAAACATCAGACTGATATAAGCCTTTAAAGTAATAATATCATTTATATGAGTAAAAATAGTTTAAACCAAATTCATTTTAATATATCGAAATACAATAATTTTGTAACGCTGATTCTAATATCATTCTCAAAATTAATTTATTAATAAATTAATAAATACTATTAACCTTGGATAATAATGAATGGCCACTAAAAATTCCAAGATTTTTCAAAAGTTTCGTCTATCATACAACTTGAAGATGTTTGAACTCAAGGAAATAAAGAGAATTTATTGAAAACATACGGTCAAGTTTTTGTTAAAATAAGTCCTGCCAGAGGCGGATTTAACGGTGAACGGACTACAGTATGAGCCAAGCTCTATGACAGGGGTTCCCAAAGTGCGGCCCTCAAACCCTAGAAATGCGGCCCGCGATATCAGATCATCTGCGATCTTGGATTCGAAGAGATAATTTACATTTTTACAAAAAATAAATAAATTGGTTGAATACATTCAACCAACCAAGGCTCAATGATATTATTAAAAGAAAACAACAATAGTTTTACTTTCATAAATTAATTGATTAAACAATTTCAAACAAAAAATTTATAATCCATGGAATAACTTTCATAATCTGATGCAAATAATACATTTAAAGTTTATTATTTTTATAAAAGGATATTTACAGCAAATAGAAAAGGAATTGGCAATCATCAGCTATTCACACAGAGAATGGATCGCGGCGACAGGTTCGTGAGATGTGCGCTGGTGGTTCACGGCGTTAAAAATATACGTCCTAAGTGAGCGCGAACCTGTATCGCACCGTTACAATACAGGTGCGGTTCGGCCAATCTGTACTCACCTTTAAGAAATAAAATGAATGAAAGAAGATGAAATTCAATGGCAAATCTATATATTGAATATGAATTATTAAACGAATTCAACTGCGATAACATTATTAAAAAATTTGCAAGTCTCAAAAAAAAAAAATATATATATATATATACAGGGTGTTTCTTAGCACCCGTACCACCCTTTTTCCTCGGAAACGCGATGAGATAGGATGTAGGAGAAAAATTTTGATTACTAAAGTATATCCGAAGAATCGAATGGGCATGATAAATATTTTGTGGGCAGAAGAGGTCCCTCAATGGAAACCTATGCCGATTTTGGCATAATTGGACAAAACTGTAAAAAAAAACAACTTTTGTTTTGAAAGTTTATATCACCTATGGATTGTGAGATATCACAAAGAGAAAAGATGCCGCCACATGTACCGCCGATTAGGCTATTCAAGTAATAATAATAAGAAGAATCTGACAGAGGACATCTGTGTGCATCCGTGGCGCTCCTAAACGGCTGAAACAAGTTTAGAAACCCTTGCCGAACTGTGATGGCGAAAGACTTGTCGCGCCTGCGGTTCGAGTATTACTACCGAGTACCAGAATTGACATTAAATCTGCATAATACTGCTCTTTGCTACTTCAATAATGTTCCTCAATGTACACAGATGTTGTGGGACCTGGGCGCTTGATCCTTTCTCCCCGAGCTTCAACAACCTTCAAGCAACAGGCTCCCCTCCAAGACTCCGAATCGTCATAACGGCATTTTGTTTTAGTCAACTCAAGTGAATTTCGGTTCATCACTCCCTCTGCCCCGACTCCAGATCAACAATAGATAACAGCTTCAGTCTCCTGCTACGGACCTCAACAATCAGCAAGACTCCAGTTTGCTGGACCGGCTCACCACGATCCAAATTGTCGCGTATTATTACTAATATTGTCTCCTGTTTTAGCTTTTAGAAACTGTATATTGTCGCGTCGCGATCCCTTTGTAATTCCACTTTACGCGTTGTTCGGTTTGTTTTACTGTATCTTATGTGTTCTTTCCTGAATGCTATTCCACACATGTCACCGGACAAATATTGTACTTTTCTTAGTTTTTGTTTTTATAATTGTAATTCTTTTACTCTTATTTTCTTTTATTCTTTTTTCTTTTAAATTATTTCATTATTTTATTTTATTCTTTGTATTATTTGTCTCAATAATTTCCACCTTAACTCCATTATTGTACATACACTCAGTTATTGTATTATTTTTAATTTAGTTTCACTGACCCGGATACTCGAGGATATGAGCCAGAACTGATTCTGGTGGCGGTGCATCTCGCTCTGGCTTCCCTCTCGCTTTCTTCTCCCCTACCCTCCAAATCTAACTAACCACCCTGACCTACAACCCGCCAACTTTCTCTTCCACTTACTAACATACCAGTTAAACCTTCGAGTAAAACTGGTTTTCCCATCTTTACTTTAAAAATTAAAAATGTACACAGATGCCCTCTGTCAGATTCTTCTTCTTCTTACTACTTGGATAGCCCAATCGACAATACATGCGTATTTTTATTTGCATAGATGATCTAAGAAGATATCTAAAGACTACATTGACAAGAAAAGGGGAACTGTTAAGATTTTTGACTAAGGTTAATGAATAAGTAATCATGTTTTATAGTTTTCTAAATAAATATATGATACTGTATGTAGAACTGGCTGCAAAATAGATTTCATGTGGTAATTTTTCACCACTAATTTCATTCAGTCACATATTACAACATAAAAGCGTTCAAGCAAATTGTGAAAAAAAAATGGGTGCTTTAATGAAGCAAATCTAAGGTAATTTTTGCATTTAGAAATCAAATTCATATAAAACCAGTAAGCATAAAAAAAAACGTTTTCATGAATCTAAATTTCGCAAGCCTGTGTAATGTATGTTAAAAGATTTTCATTGTGTTATGCTGAATTTTGAAATGCGGTGTTGTATTTATAAATAAAAAAAATATTAAAATAATTTTGTTGTATTCTTTGCATGTTGAACTTTGCATGTACGTTGTCTTTTGGTTCTCAATCCATTAAGTTCACAAAGTGTAGAAAAAAAAGAAAACATAGATTCTAACACCTGCAAGAATAAACATGTGAATTATGAAAATATATTTGAAAAAATGAATAATTAAGAATTATATAAGTTTAATATAACGGATTATTTTATAAACTAACCTTGAACGCAGCTATTTTCGTGACGAGTATATCTAAAATTTCGAATCCAATAGGTGATCCACCCATTCGTTTCATGAAGTTTAGTAACTATCAATAGAAAAAGTTAAATACAATGAAATTTCTTTTTTTTTCATCACTTTATTATCAATCACCTTCTATTAATAGTTGACTTTTTAAAAATTTTAAAGTTAGACGATATAAATGTTTATCAAGTTATACTGTACTTACTAAAAATCTTTTTTGATTTAAAATTTCTAGAAATAAATTCGCATATTTTTTCTTAACGGCTCGGAAACCATTAAAAATGTTTGCAAATAGAAATAATGTTATGTAAAATAAAAATAGGGAAAAATCGAAGTTTATATCTTCAATGAAAAATACAAAATTCGAAGGGTTTTAAGCTTAATCCTTATCCTCCCAGAAAAAATATTAGTGCTAACAAAAATGGGATCATTTTTGACCCCGATCATCAAATAACCTATAGTATAATGTATGCTGAACTTAGAACGAAAAATATAATGTCAAATAATATGCTATTATTAACATTGTAAATAAAGAGTTAAATATTAAGTAAATTATTTAAAAATTTTTCATTTTTGAAACTTTTTTTTACATAATTGTATGTATATTTTTACTTTTTGCATTTCTAAATAAAATAAAAGGCTATTTCAATTAGATTTGTTTTGTCTGTTTGTCCAGCTTAGCAATATAATGCATATAAATATCCTATTTGAATAAAATTCATCTATGTTTTTGGATCTATTGAAGAACTAAGCTTATTGAAAATTATCAGTATAGGTTTAATATTCACATACAAAAAGAAAGATATTTTGAGAAATTCGCATATTTTGAGAAATATCTCGTATATACTGTATATTATCCAATCTGAATGGAATTTGTGCAAGTTATTGAGATCTTTTTGGATCCAATATCATAAATGTCCGATATTCGAATATAGTCTATAAAATAATATATCCTGTATCTTGTGTTAATTCACACTAATCTAACATATAAATTCATTCCTGTTGTCTAAAACTAAGTTTTTGTTTCCTATTACAGGAATTAATAATTATCCAGAGTTCCGATATCATGATGGAGAAAGAATTGTCAAATAAACTATATTATGCACCTGAAATTGCTGGGCACCATTGTGAATGTATATAGGCCTATATATATCTTTTAGATTATATATTTTATGAAATATATTATATTATGTATCTACATCATTTATTTCTCTTATATACCAATCATCTTATCGTCTATCTTATCTTATCCTTTTATATACCAATAACATTCAACAGAATTTAATCAACTTTCAGTAAGTTTAGTTCTGCATAAAATTTAATAATCTGATAAGATATATGAATTTATAACCCTACAATATATTTGGCTTTTATTCAAATCAGATAATATATATATCCAATCAAAAACATCTGACATGTAGAAAAATAAGCCAAGTACAGAACAGTATTGTGATTACTTTGATTGACTTTATTTTTTTTTCTTAAATCGTACTAAGTAGCATATTTAAATTTTAATAAGTATCCTAATTTCTTAGCACTGTACTTGGCTTACTTTTTTATAGATTAGATGGTTTTAATGGGATATCACTTATTTTTTAGATGAAAACTATTTTTCTGGGAAAGACATTCTAATAATAATATATTAATACATCACAAAATACCCTATTTATTTTTAATTCGATTTAATCGAAATTTTTAAGAAACATTTAGTAAAATAATGAACGATACATATATCAGATTTTGTCGAAACCGGTTGAACAATATATCTGTAGAAGTGTTCTTGATAAAAAACTTCCTACTTCTATTATTTTTACCCTATTGGGCTGCATTTTACAAAAAGACTCAAATAACATACATAAATAATGTTTACGTTTCAGATTTGTTAGAAATCAGTTGAATTGACGTGACATTTCTGGAGAAGAGAATCATTCTCTTGCTAAAACGTTTAATTTTAGCCCAATTAAATCAAAACTTTCTGAAGATTTTAATTGGACTAAGCTATGCTTGTATTCCAAATTTGATCAAATGAGATATGATAGAAGTGTTGATGGAAAACATACCCCCTATTTCCCCCTTTTTATTTTGATCCGATTGTTTTGAAATTTAAGGACCTTCAAATAATCTATGAAAACCTATATTCCAAATTTTATCGATATTGGTTTAACGATGCGACCTGTAGAGATTTCGGCAGAGAAGGTAGAAAAGGGGAGGAAAATGATGCACTTTTATTAATTTTTGCAATTTTTAAACTGCTTTTGAACATGTCAACTGACTACAAGAAATTAGGGACCTTCAAATAATCTATGAAAACCTATATTCCAAATTTTATCGGTATCGGTTTAACTATGCGACCTGTAGAGATGTCGGCAGAGAAGGTAGAAAAGGGGAGGAAAATGATGCTCTTTTATTAATTTTTGCAATTTTTAAACTGCTTTTGAACATGTCAACTGACTACAAGAAACTGGTCTGGCGCCATATTGTTACCGCGCTCAGTCTGTTTATAGGGCTAGTGATTTTGCGCACTTAATAAATGAGCGTATAAATATGTTTTTAGGCTTTTATATGCACTGGAATGTGAAAAAGGCTGTGATTTGCTCTAAGACGATATTCATTTTACAATCATGGTCTGAAACATAACCATATTTATATACTAATTGGCATACCTAATATTATTTTGGTAATATTTAAATGCAATTAATTTATACATTAATTTATAAAAATAATAACCTAAATACATTATATTCTGAAAGCTGTAGAAGAATGCAGATTTAATCCATGTTTCTAAATTTTGATAATTTTTGTGTTATTGACAGTAGATGGCGATATCGAATTTGACAGGAGGTTACATTTACATTTTAGCGCTATCTATTGTCAATAATATAAAATAAAATTTAGATTAAAAAAAATTTCTTAATTTTAATGATTTGAAAATTTACAAAGAAAGAACTTAGAAACAAAGAAAGAGATTACATAATCGAATTTGACAGGAGGTTACATTTAGATTTTAGCGCTATCTATTGTCAATAATATAAAATAAAATTTAGATAAAAAAAATTTATTAATTTTAATGATTTGAAAATTTACAAAGAAAGAACTTAGAAACAAAGAAAGAGATTAAAATAAATGTTTTCAAAATTATCTTCAGTGACATAAATTGTAAGTCAATAATTCGAATTTTGGTATCAAATTATAAACCGCGATAAATCGAGAATCGCAATAATCGAAACCGCGATAATCGAGGTATTCCTGTATATAAATGAAATTAACTTTTACATTAATTAATATAAATAATAATCTATATTACGATCTAAAAGTGGTAGGTGTGAAAGCAATTAACCCACCTCATCTAAATTATGATAAATTTTATTTTATATTATTGGCAATAAATGCCATAAGTGTGTTTAGCAATGAAGATAAGCCAGTGTGATCCCTGCATTTAGCATTATATATTGTTAAAATTTTGACAATCCAATTAAAATATATACAATTTTAATGATTTTATTAAAATTTTTAAATTTTTATCGAAATTTAACAATCTTAAGGATTATGCAATCCTTACGATTAAAAAATTAGTGGAACTCGAATTCATCTTATTCGTGCTCCAGTCAGCTATGTTATCTTCGCAAATCCCGATCAAAGTTATGTCACGATTCCACTTTAATTCCTTTAATTGCCATTCTTGTGAAATTAATGACCGGGATCGAAACTAGTCCTCCTGAATTAACGGCAATTAACGAGCCAGGATCGTGACTAGTACTTCTGAAAAACTTTTTATAGATGCAAGATCTGGGAATTGAACTCAGATCTTCCAGAATAGAAGTAGCCTACACGCTTTCATTCGCAGTCATCTGGTCAACGTATTAACATGTATTGGCCATAAGTATTAACACGTATTGGCAACGTATTAACACGTATTGGCCATAAGTGTTTAGCAATGAAGATAAGCCAGTGTGATCCCTGCAAGTAGTACAATACTGAAAATATAACTACCAAACTATTTAATAAATTTTTACGACATTCGACTTACAATTTATGTCACTGAAGATAATTTTGAAAACATTTATTTTAATCTCTTTCTTTGAACAACTTTTGCTAAACAATGAACAACTTAGAAACCTAAGTTGTTCATTGTTTAGCAATGAAGTGTTTAGCAATGTGATTTCACACATTTGACAGATCTTGTTGGTAGGATCCATAGATTTCACATACATAGATAGCTCAATATTCATTGTTATCCCCTGACCTTTGTGAAGCTGAGCTTGAGCTTACCAGAAGCCACTGAACAAAGAGAGCCGCTGGGAACAAAGAACATCTCTACAAAGAAGGGAGCCGTTTGGGGGTCTCTGGGACCTCACATATCCATCTATTTTATTGCATTGTGGCAGGTAAACTAAAATGTTGCCTTATATTGTATTATTTTGTATTAATAGTGCTATTATTTTATATTAATTGTGTAATTATGTTCTTGTTTATTGTTTGATTATAATCTTTGTCAATAAAATAAAATTTTATTCACTCCTTTTGTGTTTGTTATTTTTTCATAACTTAACATTTTTTAGCATAAAATACATATAGTAATGTTTTTTTTTTGACAATAAACCCTCGATGGCCTTTACATCTAATTTTTCCTTCATCGAAACATTAAACGATTAGGAAAATTCCAAATTTGGAATATTTTGAGTACTTCATTCGAATTATCAAAAACTTGTATTTAGGAAAAATTATAATAAAAGAATGGTTTAATACCCCATATTTGGGTACTATACCCTTTTGATTAACTCTTTGGATCTGTTCATCACAGTTACTAAAATAAATGGACTACGTCTGGCCACCAAAATTAAGTCAATTTACTATAGCGTTGAATACATTCGTGAAAGTACCCCACCGTTTACTGACACTTTTAAATAAAGAGCTGGCTATCTATGTATAGAAATCTGTGGTAGGATCACATTTCAGCCATATTCATTTTGCTATAACAGCGTATTCTTCAACATCACTAACAAATGTGTTTAGGAACGAAACAGTTTTACTTTTATCCGTGCGAATAACAATTACGTCAATATTCTCAATCCATTTTCTCGCAAATTTAAATAGCTGCTTGTATTTTATATATATTGATTTCTTATTGATTTAATCTGCTTTGAAATATGGCAAAAAATATGAGAGAATTTTATGCGATATTTAAAGCAATAGTAATATTAAATTCTTAAGAAGTACAGAAATTTTTTTCTTAAATTCTGCGAAAGAATGGTAGCGGTCACAAATGATAATCATCCTTTTAATTACATTTAGGTACTGTAATTATATTTTACTGATTTTACATTTGCTTGTTTTTGACTTTAATTTATGTAAGTCTCTTTAAAAATATAAAATATGAATTTCATTATAGTTGGAGAAATTTTTCAGCATTATAATAAAGAATATAAAAGTTATTTTGATTGAAAATCTAATAGTATTATTCTTACTCGCAAATTCTTCCGAAAGGATAAATTAAATAATCGAAATCTTGATACTTCCTTCATGACTTCAGTAGCCTATTGAATAAATAATAATTTTATCAAAAGTTAATATTAAAAATATACATAAAATTAAGAAAAATATGATAGTTATAAATAATTATTTTTATCCGTTGTAACCATATTCTCAGGCAATTAGATGCAATGCCACGTATTGGCAACGTATGTATGCATACATGGTGAAACGTCGTTAATCTGGATATTGCTTTATCCTGACAAACAATTGAATCAAATCCGCGATTTCAGTTTTTCATTTTTTTTCTATAATTTTATTATATGCAATGCAGAGTACTGAATTTTCTTTTCATAATCAATAAAATGTTGCCTGTTTATGCTTAATGTTTTCTAAGGATCGAAATCGCTAAATATTTTCATTTTGCAGTAAAATATTGATAATATAGAATTTGAAAATTCTTTTCATTTACAAAACAGGACGATTTCATTTCATAAATTTATTGATCAGGGAGTCTATGCTGATCTCCGACTTTTCACAGAGACGATTTTTCGTCTCTGTGAAAAGTCGGAGTGAACACACAGAGACTAAAAATTCTACAAATCATTGTTGTTCTATAGACACGAAAATTTTTCGTGTTTTGTAGAACAACAATCTTTCCACAGAGACAGAAGAGTGATTATTACGTTTTAAGCGATGCTGAGGTCATTATCTGTTAGAAAATATCATAATTTTCCAATGATTCTTAAGATTCGCGTATAGTCGACGTCAATCTGATTTCAATGAAATACGATGTATCAAGCTTATTACATTGCATTTCATTGATTGAAGAAAACGACGCTAAACGGACGTGCTTATTTATTATCATAATTTTCCAATGATTCTTAAGATTCGCGTGTAGTCGACGTCAATCTGATTTCAATGAAATACGATGTATCAATCTTATTACATTGCATTTCATTGATTGAAGAAAACGACGCTAAACGGACGTGCTTATTTATCAAAATCGTCTCTGTGAAAAGTCGGAGTGAACACACAGAGACGAAAAATTCTACAAATCATTGTTGTTCTACAGACACGAAAATTTTTCGTGTTTTGTAGAACAACAATCTTTCCACAGAGACAGAAGAGTGATTATTACGTTTTAAGCGATGCTGAGGTCATTATCTGTTAGAAAATATCATAATTTTCCAATGATTCTTAAGATTCGCGTGTAGTCGACGTCAATCTGATTTCAATGAAATACGATGTATCAATCTTATTACATTGCATTTCATTGATTGAAGAAAACGACGCTAAACGGACGTGCTTATTTATCTAATTACATCATGCAATAATTATAAGGTTTGATAAGTAAATTAGAGAAACAAACTACTCTATTTTGGAGAAAGTAACAGCGAATTTATCAAAGAAATGTGATTGCAGATCTTGACAATTAATGCATAACAAAATATGTGATATTAATACGATACTTTATTAAATTAAAGAAACATTCACCAAAAACACGAAAGACAAAGTAGCAAATATGTATGTTTGTAGCAAATAATACCAGTATTGTACATTCAAAAATAATGCTCTACTATACATCGACATTATATTTATCTACTATATTATTCGGACATAATATTAGCGTTTTCTAAAACCCTTGAAAATATACAATTATATTTTTCCATTTAATATCATTATTTGAAATGTGTTAACAAGTATGTTATTATTGTTTTAAAAACAATATAAAATATTTCAGTTCATGTTTAGACAAAATTTCATTTGAAATACCATTTGTCAATATAAAATTAATATTGTGGTCAGATTGAATATAAAATCTCTGATATACTAAAATGTTCGCGTCTTTGTATATGTTTGAACAAAAACATATACAGTAATTCTGATCGATAGACAATTGAATATCATCGCAAACATTTTATTGAAATCTTCTAATTGAGAAAAATTTCAACGCTGACGTATCTAATATACATACATTTGATCGTAATTCCTTACAAAGTCACATTGTCAATTCTGTAAATTAACAATTAAACTTTTAATGAATAGATCATCCAATACACTCCAAGCATTTTAAACTCTTTATATACTCTATTCCGAATGAAATTATGCATTAGTTTTTCTTTCAAAACATCTACATGTCGATTGTTGAAGATAGATAAAGCTGACTCTACAGAGAGAGAATTTTTAAGAGACAAATTGTCTTCTTAAATACACTGCAACAACCACTTATAAAAACAAAATTATATCGGAACAACTAACCAAAAGCAACATTTGCTTTATGACATTAAATAATTTGTCTAGAGCAGGGGTGGGCAAACTTTTGGGAGAAAGGGCCATATTGCATCAATGAAATAGCCTAGGGCCGCACTTTCCCAGGGATTCCTATCCTTCACCATCTGACCCCTGAATAATGGGCCGGATTGATACCGTGGAAATGCGTGAAATGAGGACCCGGGTTCGAGTCTCCACAGGGGTGGGCAGCTTGTAGAAGGCTCATTTTGCCCCCCACATAGTATTCTTCCAAAATGAAGTGTGTCATCATCTGTTGACAAAAAAGAACCCACGGGTGTGGGTGTAGCACGTGGTTGGAAGTGATCCTGCCCTTTAGTAATTTATCTGATTGGAAAGAGGCAAAAAAAATTCTCAAAATCCCGGCTTCATCTAATAACTGTCTGAGCTGATAAAATTCTCTTAGAAAATTATGTAACCAAAATAGAAAGATCCTAGGGGTGCATTTGTTGAACTAAGATATTTTTTTTAGTTTTTCATATTTTATGCTCCCTTTCCAATAAGGGAAATTAATAAGGGGCCAATTCCAACCACGGGCTGCACCCACACCTGTGGAGGGGGGCCGGATGGTATAGGACGGGGATCGTCGGGCCGTGCCCAGCATCCCGAAAAAACTTTTCAGGAGATACCAGACCCAGGACGCGAATCCGGATCCTCCTGTTGGCATGCCAACAGCGTTACCATTTGGCCATCCGGCCGCCTGTATCATGGGTTTGAATAATGTCAGCAGTCCGAAAAAAGTGAAATGCCATTTTCAGAGAAGCACGGCAGGATCGAAATTCTTTTAAATTATATATTAAAATTATAATTTAATCATTTGAAACAATAATTAAAAACATACCTGTTTAGGAAATTGCACAAATATTAAATACAAATACCGTGAAATTACGAAAGGTATTGACAGACAAAACGATTTCATTTGATTTTGAATGTATTTTGTAACCGATTTCTTATGCAATGGCGTTTATTCTGGTTAACAGTTAATCAAATTATTTTTGTAAGAAATATGACACTCTGTAATGACATCTACAGTTTACCATATGAATTATTATTTATTACTTTTCTAGAGATTACATAAACTATATTGCTGAGATAAGGAACAGATTTGATATTTTTTTTGTATTCATTTTATTTATCGATAAAATTTTTGGCATTATAGCTATAAGTTGGAGGGCCGCATTAAGTAGTTCCGAGGGCCGCATGCGACTCTCGGAACTACTTAATGCGGATAGTTTAACTACTTAATGCGGAAGTTTATAGATTTTTGCAACACATGGTGCAAATATGGATCACTAGCCTGTAATTACACCACACAGAAGTAATATCCGAGTTGCATGACTGAATTATTCAATAAATATCGATTAATCCAACTGTCACCAAAATTCAGTAACTTAGATCGATAGATAAAAATTTCTAAAAATTTTTTTCAACCACTAAATATATCATATCTAAACACTATCAGTAATATCAGAAATATTATAGAAACATCTGTAGCAAATAAAGATATGATTAATTTTAAACAAATAAATTCTTTCAAATATTAAATTTTTATCAGTAGACATTTGGCCTATGAATAAAGAGAAATTGGAATTTAAGATTTACTTTGAATTTATTATTCTAATTATTTATAATTTAAAAAAAAATTACAATAAGTCATCTTACTCCGAATATTCGAGGTAAAATGCCACTGCGCTTTGGATGATATTCACTTTAATAAATAGCAAAAATTAACTCTATACTCATCCAATCAACTTCTTGTTCACTATACCAAAATATATTTTAATGGAAATAAATTATTAAATTCTAAAAAATTAGAAGAATTAAATAAAAAGAGATATTTAAGTATCGCCACGGTGGCCAAGTTGCGAGTCGAGAGCCACATGCGATTCTTTAGTATCTTTAGTGTGGCTCCATATCATGAAAGTCAGGAATAAATATAGAGTAATTTCTTTTAAATAAGACAGATGTAGGCGTTTTGCATATAAAATAAGCTGTCCCAAACGTTTAATAGAAAACATATTTAATAGTTTTTTCTAAAATCTTCATATACAATTAGCATTAAACATATAATGAATTATTTACTGTGTGGGCCCATGCCATACTTTTCATCGTCATTTTTCTATAATCTCCTTTTTAACGTCCTATAAGGTAGGCCCACTGTATATCTATGAAGCATTGAGGAATTCATCTCATTTATGTTTATATGTTATGCTGCAAGTTTTAAACATTCATCGAACCAAAGACCGCTGCATAATCCTAATATTATATTCTTATCATTTAATTTATGAAAACAAATTGTAAATGCAAAAATTTAAATTCGGCATCTATTCCCGAAGTAAAAATTGCCATCTTTCCCGTTGATTAGGGTGAGATGCAACTTTTAATCACCTGACTTAAAATGCCTAAATTAGAACGACGTCGAAAGCAAATTATTATTTAAAGTATTCACTATGCATTAAATATATTAATTTTTACTATGCTGATATTATTACGATTTATAATAATATTACAAAAAATGACTGTATAATTTTGATGAAAATTCCAACACTCACTGGGATTTTTCGATTTCTAATGCGAGGAATTGATAATCTGATAATAGCCATCTATATTTTCGGCGGGCTTATAGGAGATTATAATAAACCACCCTTCTCTCGCAACCTGTTTAAATACTGACAAACTAGAGAAAAATAAGCTACTTCGCCCGATTACCATCTTTCCCCGATTCACTATATATCATTATTATTTCTGTAGGGTACCAGAGGCGGCTATTCAGTTATTTAGCATGCATTGTTATAAAGAGTAAACCGATTGCTTGCTTCTTTTGATCATGAAATTTCATTCGCTATGGAGCGCGATTTTTTCCGAAATAATTCGGAAATGACTTCTAAAATTTTCTATGGGAATAGAAATGCAGAAGTACAAACCGAAAATCGTATCTGATAAGAAATGAATTGAAAAAACTCATTCATTCCTGCGTAAGGCCAGTTTCGATAAACGTGATCAATGATTAGTGAAGGTCAGATAGACGGAGCACATCGAGGGCCGGTGGCGCAATGGTAGGGCGTCTGACTCCAGATCAGAAAAAAAATCCGATATGAAGATTTTTGCAACACATGGTGCAAATATGGATCACTAGCCTGTAATTACACCACACAGAAGTGCCCATATTTGCACCAACACGCCATATTGAAATTATCAGTCTTGCTTGCAAGCATACCTAATCTTTATGTCCGAAACACAGACGTTATCAAACGTTTGATCATTAAGCTAACTGGTTACGTAGAGTAAGAACTAGTTAAGGAAGCATTTTCTATAATTAAACATAAAATAAACATACCTGGAAAAGTTTATAGACTGTCCTGAAACAAAAAAGCAATTTAGTCACTGTCTCTTAAAACAGATCTGTCATCAACTAAGCGGAAATGTTCAGAGCGGCTATGAGAGTATCTTGCTTGGCTCCTACTAAGGGGCAACACATATCAGAAGTAAAAAGCTGTTTGCCCATATTTGCACCATAGCCCATTTTTGCACCTTTTCCTCTATAAGTTATTTTTAAATTCATTTAAAACTAAAACACTAAAAAGTTTCTAAAAACAAAAGCATTGCTATCAAGTCTAAGAATAGCATTATATTAATATGTGATTTTATGATGAATTATAAATAAAACATTTTTGTTCCATTTATTTACGTTATATATTTTTGAGTACATTCTTTTGTTTTCGTTATTAATGTTTCGTTTCTAGTATAGAATATGCATTCACAAAATCTAGTAATTCGAGTTTATCTTTTTCAAAATATATATTTTTGTCAAATTAAAATATAAGAAATGACAATTAACCTATAAATTATCATATACTGTATTTAAAAATATTATTTGAATAATTTGAATGCTTGGCTAAAATTATCATCATCAATATTATATGCAAAACAACTAATTTTACACTTTTGCAAAATATTATAAGAAATTCACCGAAAATTTTGCGATAATAGTATTACATAAAATAGAAAAAATATAAAAAAAGTCATGAATTCTTACTTGATACGGAAATTCTGCGACAGCGAAGAGAATTCGAAAAGTTGCTAATGATGTCGTTATAGCTGCAACGGATAGAGTAATTATACTCTTATAATCTTGTTCTGTTTTCAGTAGGATGAAAGCTATGGTCGATGCTAAAGCGACAGTTAGTAAGTTCAATGCTAAACCGCAGAAATCGTAACCCTTTTTTAATTCTTCGACGTGTGAAGAGAGTTCTTGAAATCTTCTTTGAGCATATTCGACGAATATTTCGATATCATTCTTGTTATTCATCTTTTTGCATTCGTTTAGTAATCTGATCCATCGATCTTTTACGACGAAGAAATAAATAACGCCAATCGTGCCACCAAAATGTGCGCATCCGCACATAAACATGCTGGCGAAGTTAACAAGAGTTAAACATGTAGCAGCAAGAACTTCTCCGTCTATTTTAATTCTTTTATAACCTTCGGTCATGAGAATACCAAGCATGCTGGACATCGTGAATATTAAAGAAGGTAAGCAAAGAGACAAATATTTCGCTTGATATTGTTTAACTGATCTGATCTCCTCTTCTGGAGGTGACTTCTCTTCAATTTTCATTTCGAAATTATAAAAAAATTTCAAATAAAAGTCGGTCATCATACAAGTTCCCGCTGTTACGGGGATTATTGCGAATGCTTTAGCGAGCAATGCATCATCTCCTAAAATATATAATAATCTTCCACAGTAAGCTTTAGTTTTCTCAAGAGGAAGTAATGTTATTAAAGTTAGGATAAAAAATCCGGAAATATAAATTACTATAATGATGAATCTATGTATTCGATTCAGTAATTTTATTTTACTCATTTTTTTCTTTTGATGATGACAATTAATATTTAGATTTGATGCAAATACTTCCGAAATATATTGAAGAGGCTTTAATGATTCCTTTAAGCATAATTGCTCATTTTCATCAAAAATTTGAATTTTTGTGATTTTTGAAATTTGGAACATATTTTAATTTCTTTGATCTGAAAAAATAATATTGCCTTTCATAAATTTTTATTTTATCTTTTTTTATAATAATAAATTAAAACTTTTGTAAATATATATTTGTTTGTGCCAAACACAATATAACTCTACAGAATGTACTTACAGGATCTTTAAAATATGTCGTAAGATCATGCCAAATTTAATGAAAATAGAAACGATAATTGAGGATATTTATGGATTATAACAAAAACATATAACTATTTAGAATTCAGGTTATGTTAGTTTTTTGTTAAGCCCCATATCGCACGAGGGATATACTGTATCTGGCAGCGGCCACTTATTTAGAATTCAGATGATAATATTTTGTGACAGTTTTCTTAAAATATAATGGTCCTCTTGCAGCACATGTCCATCCAACGACGAATCATTGTTGATGATGTCATTTCTGTCATTCTCCTCATTCTTTAGCTATTGCGCGCGTATCGAAATGTACGCAGTAGCAGGAGTATGGGCGTGTTGGCGAAGGATCGTCATGAGGGACTGTCACTCTTCCGCCGTTATGTTTAACGTTTCGGCAGCATTTCATTTTTTTAATTAATACTTTCATGTATGATTAGTTCAATTTCTTAAATAAATCCTCATCTACTCATTTATCACCATTCAAAAATATATCATATTCAGCAAAGAAACGAATCCCTTTCCCAGACAATTGGATGGTCACGGTGATAGCGTACTGTATTTCCACCCTGGCCAATCCGGGTTCCACATCTCTAGTTTTTTTGGGAAGGGTCCGGATCTGACTCATTAAATCCTATCTGCCGGCCGACCCCACCAAAGATGTGGCAACTGTGAGGGGCAATGGAATGTCTCACCGCTTAGTACTTATCAGATGGAAAACGGCGTAAAAGACCAAAGGAAAAAAATCCCTTTCTCGTTAATATCTGAAAATATGCACTATTAGAATTCGCAATTCGCTTTGAGAGGAATAATTGCATCCACTATATTATTAAATATTTTCATATAGGCATATTTAATGGCATTTTAAATTTGACTGGACCAAGATCGATTTAAAAGAATATGCTCGAGGATGCTATCTTTAAAATTGCAATTTTTGTGGACCTATTGTGGCCGAAAAAATTATTTTTAAATTGGCGTCACAACAAAACTTGAATATCATATAATCAGATAATTTTACAACTGCTATCAGGCTACATTTGATACTTTTTTGTGAAAGCTTATGTAAACATAATTGTATTTTTATTTTTTTTTCTAAAACCATAGTATTATATTTATCTTTACGAATTTAAATACATTAAACCATTTATGTGCATAGTTGTTTATATCCAGCTTTAATTTAAATCTTATACATGTACAGTATATATACAGTTTGTTAAACCTAGCTGCGTAGGTAGAGTTTTGTGGACCGATGTGCAGGATATAAAATGGATCCCGGGAAAAATTTTTCTGTTTACAGCTAAAACAATAGTATCTGCACTCGGGAATCTAAGAATAAAAATTTATTTTTATTAATAGCTTATTTACTTTACAATAGTCAGAATTCAGCCCCTTTCAAATTTGGGCCATGGTGCAGTGACACCACTTGCACCATTGCAGCTACGGCACTGGTTACACTTCATCCTCCACGTAACGTCTACCTCATTAAGGGTATGGTCGGATAGTGGTGAATATGGAAACGCCATGCCTCTTAGTAACCACTGGGAGAAAAGCTCATTAAACCATATAAAAAAATGGTTTGGATAATCAATGTTAAAGTTGGATACAAAAGTTAATGAATTCCAAATGTTATATTGATAATAATGAATTATATAATAAAATGATACTTCTGCTTGGTTCATTACCAATTTATTATGTATAATGTGGAAGGCAGAAATCTATAAAGTACTACTCAGCCCTCGATTTACACGGTAGATACATTCCTGGTAAAATAGTGCAAACCGAAACCGTGTAAAACGAGACGCAGAATTCATAAAAATAGAAGGATATGTTCAATTAAACTGTAAACCGTGTAAATCGATCTAAAGAAGATATTGAAAAGTCGAGGATATGTTCTTTATAACCGTGTAAAATGAGATAAGGATTAAAGGGAAAAAAGGGATTGGTTCATTAATTTTTAGACACAATTTAATGCTTATACTTTTTCAATTTATTTTTGAAAATGAAAACATAAACATTAAATCAAAATTAAACCTAAAAAAAATTTTTTTTGTTTTCATTTAAAAACCGTGTAAATTGAGTGCCGTGCAAATCGAGGGCTAGGTGTAGTTTAAAATAACATCTCTAGCTTGACTGCGCAATATTTCTCCTCTCTTACAAAAAACTGTAGTATCCGCCATTACTGTTAAATATTAAAGGACGATGACGTCATTTGTTGTGTTTATTTAATTTTAAGCGATTAGATATTTAATTTAATATTTAGTAGCATAATTATGAAATGTAAAGTATTAATTTAACAATTTTTAAAAAATAACAAACAATTCAAATTATTAGCGATGGTAAAAAATAAACTGTTATTGGATGAACGAAACAGAAAATTATATATTCTATTCTAATTATATTCTATTGGATGAATTGACCTTTGTAATCCATAAGCTCTTTACCATATAAGGCAGTTCATCTTTCGTTGTAAAGAGCAAAAAATCTATGGAAAAGAGTATAAAATTCTTCAGATAAATAGCATGCGAGATCTAAAATATCAAAATTTCCATAGTAGGCTAACAGGTAGGGGTCAAATGTTTAGAAAAATTGCGAGTGAGATGTTAAAATATTGTTTTCAATTTTCAATAGAAATATATCAGTGTTGTCCTAGTTTAATTACTATTTGAATTTATAAAAACATTAAGTCAAACGATAAAGAATCGATGACTCCTGAAAAAATCTTTATTTTAATTGAATAATGTAGCCATTGTGATATGGAAAATAAATTTTACATTTATATTACTATGTATTTTGCATTTATATCGTCATTTATATGTTATTTTTTAAATATTTTACACAGTATTATGTTACATTTCAAAATTTTTTCTTTAGTTTAAAAATAAATATTCTTTAATTTTTATATTATGAATTGTAGAGGAGTCTTTTTGAAATTTTTATCTTGACTTCTTAATGAAAAATAAGGTTCAGAAATCGTATTTTTTTTTACTATGTATTTTGCATTTATATGTTATTTTTTTAATATTTTACACAGTATTATGTTACATTTCAAAAAATCTTACTTTTTGAAATTTTTATCCTGACTACTCAATGCAAAATAAGGTTCAGAAATCATATTTTTATATAAAAGAAACGATTGTCGTCATCGTTATCATATGATAAATTTTTGTATATTCAGTTGAAAATCAATACCTATCAGCAAATTTAATTTAGTTGAATGCTCACTCGGCAAATTCAATTTAGTTGAATGCTCAGTTCAACAATTAAGAAAAATTAATTTTTTTCTTAATAGTTAGAGATATAGCATAATCTTACTTTTAGTATAAAAAGTAAGATTAAAATAATAATTCAACAAAACAAAGGCTGCTTTGAATACTTTTACCAAGTTATATTTATGCTAAAATCACATAGATGTGAAATTTTATTACTATGTTTCAAGATTTTAATTGTCTAAAATATATTCATAGATTGTGTATAAAAAACAGTTTTTTCCTACTTATAGAATTACAATTCTATAGGATTTTGTACATCAATATTTTTATAAATATGTATCAAAAACCGTTTTTCCTACTTATAGAATTACAATTCTATAGGATTTTGTACATCAATATTTTTATAAATTTTTAATGAAACCCGCTTTATATTGAACCACATCATATAATTACTGAAAGAATTACTGAATTTTTAAAATTTTTAAAATAATTTTTCTTAGAATTATATACTGATTTTATTTCTAATTTAACCAGAGACTGTATGGTATGTTAAATAAGGAATCTATGATTATTAACCTTTACCATTCTGGAAAGATTCCTATATTTATTGATTATTGTCAGTGTTATCTGGAAAACTAAATATTTGTTGTGTAATATTTTGCGTCACAGTTAAAATAAATATGGCAATGATGTCAAGTATTCAAGCATAACGTTATTCTCAATATTTCCCCTCATTTTGATAATATCAAAATTTTAATTTTATGTACAGTACACTATAATTTTGCATTAATTATGACAAAGATTATAATTTAAAAAAATGTTAATTTATTTGTTATTTTGCTATTATTTTAACAGAATAGAAACTGTTTTTCTCAAAGCGTGGAAATGTTTAGGAAGAAAATGTTTTTCTCAAAGTGTGGGAAATGTTTTAGGAGAATGAGACATTTTTTTTAATTTTATATTTTGGTTTCAATTCATTAATATTTCCCTTTGTTTTGATATCAAAATTTTAATTTTATGTACAGTACACTATAATTTTGCATTAATTATGACAAAGATTATAATTTAAAAAAATGTTAATTTATTTGTTATTTTGCTATTATTTTAACAGAATAGAAACTGTTTTTCTCAAAGCGTGGAAATGTTTAGGAAGAAAATGTTTTTCTCAAAGTGTGGGAAATGTTTTAGGAGAATGAGACATTTTTTTTAATTTTATATTTTGGTTTCAATTCACAAGATTTTACATATCTGCAAATGTTTTTCATTAAATTGTTAGCAAATTTCTATTAATATGATTAAAAATTAAAAGATTATTTTCTCAAACACTAATTTATCTAGAGTTTTGAACCGTATCAAAATTTATTATAAGCTTTATCATCTTCCACAGAGTAGAACCTGTATTAAGGATGGCTAATCTTATTGAATATAGGATTTTCTCTGATCTCTCTTTAAGCCATCTATGTTTCCTTTAGTGCAATGTTGTTGTTTCTCTATCTTTCAGTTTGCACCTCTTCCGTTTTTATTTATTTCACCCTATCCTGTTTACATCATGTTTTTCTATCTTTCAGTTTGCACCTCTTCCGTTTTTATTTATTTCACCCTATCCTGTTTACATCAGCAGGAATGGATATTTTGGAATGATTAAATTTATTAATAATACTAATTCTTTCGTATTTTTTGTGATTGCGTATCTTGTATGATTGAATAGTTATATAACTCTACAAATTCTTCAAAACTTAAGCTATGAAGCCTTATCACTCAAACTGGTATAGAAAAGGTGGAGGAAGAGAAAAAAAGAAGAAAAAAGAAAGGAAGAAAAGAAGAAAAAACGAGAATGAGTGAGGAAAGGAAAAAAATAAAGACTAAGAGTTTTGAGCCAACACGTTTCTAGACTGGCAAAATAAAATTACTATAGTCAATACTGCCATGCAATGATTATAAATCCTCAAAGGATATATATTAATTTTATAAACCCAGTCTAGAGTATAGCATTATTCATATTTTACAATTCTGATCTCTTAATGCTCTTTTGAGTGAAAAGAGCTCACTTTTTTTGACTAAACTCTTATAAATAAATAAATAAATAAAAAAGAGTAAAATGAACCGCAAAGCAAAATCTCATACCTTCAAAAACGTCGAACGTGTTCCAAGTAAATATCGATATGTACTGTATAGGTATAAGTTATGTAATAAAATCCAGCATGTTTATGTTTGTTTATCAGTCGTCAACTCGCTCATGGATTGACAAAATCCTGATTATGTAACGTAACTCATTGGCAAATTCAAAAATATGTAAATAAACTGAGAACGCAAATAAGAAAAATAAAATAAAATGGCAGAATATCGAAAGCTTTAATTGCATTCAATTTACTAAACCGAACATACAATTAAAAATAATGATAAAAATACTCGTTAAATATAATAAGCGATATTAATAAATTAAAAATATTTATATAGTGTATGCATAAAGAATTATTTGGTTCAATGTTCCTCATATACTTCGAAGTACCGTATTTAAATATAAATCACGGACTTTAAAAATAAATATTGATAGAAATGAATTGTTCTCAGAAAGACGCCATTTAACCTTTATTTATAAAATGATATTTTTAATATTATCTTAATAATTTTTAAAACAAATATTAATTCATACGAATATTAAACATATTTTACATAACATATAAACAAGCATGAAGCTGATGCCATAGATAAAACTGGTAGGCAGGATGAGGATTGCGAACAATGCGAATTTAATCTAAATAATTAAAAAAAAAAATAATCCAAAATATTTTAAACTTGTATTACATTTATATTTTTAAATAAATATTGTAAATTCGAATTATATATTTATTAGTAGATAGAGTAGGGATGGCCAACCTATGACGCTTACGCCGAAAGTAGGGCACTGAAGCCCAGAGGAAAAAAACTGTTTTAAATTTTTTCTCTAGGGAGTCTTACAATTTATCTCATCCATCTCCGAATTTTATTACATTTTATTAATCCGTTTCAAGACAATGTTCATTATCCGAATTGTTCGTTAACCTATCATCGATTTACCATAGGTTTTTATGGGAATTTGATTAATTTGTTCTTGAGACCCCCCAAAAAAAATAAAAAATTATATAATTATTTGTTATGTTTATTTATATGTAACAACAATAATTTATACATATATAGGCTTGCATTTTCATCTATTATGCTCATTTTCCGTTAAAGAATCTATCCAATGTCGACTGCCTCTCTCTTCTTTTTCAGCATTGTCGTTGTAGAGATCCCCAAGCATATTGACCTCAACATGGTATGGGTGCCATTGTAACACCAAAATATTGTAAAATCTCTTGCTTATCTTCTTTAATAAATATTTGATCCTCATAAGATATTTTTATCTGGCGGTTTATGTATGTTATGTTCTTTTAGTGTGTTTTCTGAACACACTGAACGCGACGCGAAGCGAAGCATAAGAAAGCAACTTCGCGCGGTTACGTGCATACAGTGTGTTTTGGACTAGGTTTTCCCGTGCGGCTACTCGAGTTAACGCGCGTTGCCTCGCGAAAGGAGATGTAAATATTGAACTTTGACCAATCAGCACGCGCGAACAATACGGTGCGGCAAGACGCAAAGCAAGCCAAATAATCAACCAATAGCAATCAATCAGCCAAATAATCAACCAATTTTATATACTTGGAAAATGGCGGAAGTTCAACCGTGTGGTTGGGATTCTGATATAGAATTCAAGCCAAATAATCACCAATAGCAATCAATCAGCCAAATAATCAACCAATTTTATAAACTTGGAAAATGGCGGAAGTTCAACCGTGTGGTTGGGATTCTGATATAGAATTTGTGTTAGAAGTGCAAAAAAGACCATTAAAAGGGTACAATTGTCGTCTTACCGAAGCACCGAAAGTGGTACACATCGAAAGGGGGGCCGAAACATGCAAAAAATCCTTAATGGACCAGGAGGCAAAGGTCAAACGTTTACGAGATACAGAGGCATCTAGAAGGCATAGGTAGTGCAGCACAGGAACGGGACGCTTCGCGTCGCAGACCACAGCGAGGCAGGCACAACGTCAAATCGCATGCGCCATTTGCAATAAACGGAACTTTGCGGGTCTATATTTCGTAAACGTTTGATCTTTGACCCTTGGTTCACTAGGGATTTTTTGCATGTTTCGGCCCCCCTTTTGATGTGTACCATTTTCGTCGGACTTCGGTAAGGCGACAATTGTACCATTAAAAGAATATCGAAATCAAAACTTTAGGCAAAAGGCATGGAAAGAAATTGGTGAAATTTTAAATATCCCAGGTAAGATAATCCTCTTTTGTATGTCTGTTTTGGTAAGGTGTTACTTCAAGTACCCCACGCTTTTGAAGGATCAAATTCTATTTTTTCTTCTTCCTATTTATATCGATTAATTAAATGTTCAGTCAGATATGTTAAATATTCGTATTAAAAAGTATATTAGTCCTCCACCAACATGTGATTAAACAAGCAATCAAATGCATGGATACTTAAAGTGAAAACTTATCATAAGATTAATAATCATAATGTTTACTTCATTTTAAATTAAGAAGATTAATATATTACAAGTTAACTCAAAAATATATAAGTGAAAAATAAAATTGAGTATTCTAACAAAATAAACCTAATGAAATAAGTGTTTTTTTAAACTGTCTCCTGCATGTTACTATTAATTAGCATATCATTTAAAGCATTTTTTAATGATTTAATCGATAAAGCTAGGTTGACACGATCAGAGTATACTCGGACCGAGTTCACGCGGACGATGCGCGCGCACCCACTCGGACGCTACTCGGACCGTTTCATCCGAGTAGAGTAAACTCGGACGGCAACCAAAATACTCGGACCGAGTGGCAGACGATTGGAAGTTTAAGATGGCGGAAAGCTGCAAATTCCGAGTGGAGCTACTAGCGCCACACTTATGCGCAAAGCGCGAAATTTGAATCGATGTCATCTTTCAGATGTATAAACACGCCTACCAAATTTTGTTTATCTAACACAAGTCTTTCTTGGTGTTGGGATTTTTTTTTCCGTCAGTGTAATATCTATATTTTAGGACTACAGGAAATTTCAGCGAATTTATTTCAACTATACAAAATTCTCAGCATCCCAGTCAGATTTATCAATGCATGAAGACATAGATGTACAGTCAGGCACAGTGCAGGATATGACACAATATCTGCCTGTGGAGAATTCTCCTGAATACAGTCTTCCTGCTGAAAATCAAACTATGGTAACTATACTACAGAGTTCTAATTCTGACATCTCAACAGGTTGGTGATCAATTCATATTTAGGTTTAATTGCCATATTTTAAATTTAAAACAAAATGTCAGAATATTGCATCCACAGTAAGAAAATATTTATGCTTTCAGATTCCACCGTGATTCTAGGGAAAAGGAAAAGTGTGCAGGGGAACACAATGGAAAAGGTTCTGGAAGGCCTAAAAGTACCAATTGTCCTATCTGCAATCCCAGCAATCAAGGAGAGGGATGCGGATGAACTATTTCTACTAAGTTTCCTACCTGAATTTAAAAGAATTTCATCAAGAGAAAAAACAAATATTAAAATTAAAATGCTTCAATTAATTCATAATGCACAGGTATATTAGTTCATTTATTGAGTTGATGCTATAAATAAATTATTTTAATATATATTTATGTTGTATATTTGTAAATTATTTTAAAATAAGATTTAAAAACATATGAAACTTACATAATTTTAATTTTTCCATTAAAAAATATATGTATTTAGTAAAAGGACTGTATTAAAATAATTCTGATTATTATAAATTACTGAATATCACACATAAATATAGAGTATTCAACAAAAATATCTGCAACTGTACTGATAGGATAAGAAATTAAAAACAAGAAGCAAGGAGAGTACAATCTTTAATCAATTCAAGAAAATGGCATGAACATAGGCCTATAATTTTAATGAAAAATATAGAATATTAGCATAAAATACTCTCAAATTGAATTATTTCAATTGATTTAACACTGAGTTATATAATATTTGAATGAGCATGTACATCTAAAGAAATTCAATGATTTAAAATAGGGCTTGAACACAATCTTAAAGCTTGTGAATAGCTGATGATTGCCAATTCCTTTTCTATTTGCTGTAAATATCCTTTTATAAAAATAATAAACTTTAAATGTATTATTTGTATCAGATTATGAAAGTTATTCCATGGATTATAAAATTTTTTGTTTAAAATTTGTTTAAAATTGTTTAATCAATTAATTTATGAAAGTAAAACTATTAGCAATAGTATGCAAAAGCAGCCATCCTCAAAAATGTTAAATTTATTGCATTTTATATTTTATATAATAAGTTCAATATTATAATATTCATTTTCATAGCAACAGAAGAATTAATACAGTATAATCTGTATAGGTTGATCACAATTTTCAAAAGAAAATCTATTTCAAAATTTCAGTAGCATGAAAATATGCCTTTTTTTAAACCTATGCAATAAATTTTTACTGTTTTCAAAAATTAATATATGAAATCTTTTTCTGAGTTTATATTTAAAAAAAATGAAAATGGGAAATTTCTGTCAAATTTATGACAATGAGAAAGAATAAAAATGAATTCGTTTTTTTAGAAATCTACTTATATACCCAATATTACTATTAATTAGCAAACTAAAAGATATTTTAAAAATCAGATGATTTTTTAAAATATTTCAATTATTTTTAATATTTCAAATTATTACAAGTATGAATTATCTTCTTTTATTTATTTTTCTTAATAGTGATTAATTAAAGCATTAAGTGATCCTTCTAGTCTTTCACAGAAAATTTTCTTTAAACAGCTAAACCATTTTCAGTTTTTTATCAAGTCTCTTTCCAAATGCTTTTAATTTTCTACATCAAACTGTTAAAAAAACATTTTAAAAATACAGTATGTTGTATTATGCTGCATGTACTTTAGCCAAAAAATACATTCAATAAATTCTTAATGATTAAGTTTTAAACTCTTTTTTTTATTCATTACAAAAGCACTACAAGTACTTTTCAGGCACTTATCTCCAATTCTTAATTTTGATAGAAGATATTTACAAACTTTTAATATTCCATAATTTAACACTTATTTAAATTAAAAGTTTTTTCAAGAAAATGTGCCTTGCCCTCATTTGATGTGAAATATCTTACAAAGATTTCCCTAATTTTTTCAGCTGTTTTCGTATAGTTGTTGGCACCCTTGTGAGGAAGTTAATTTTGACCTATCCTATTTTATTTTATTATGCACTTTATTATTTATCGTTATTTTCTTATTATGTAACGTATTATATTTGAGTTTACGAGTTAACTTACTACCATCTTCTCCGTCGTAGTTGGCAATCACGTGATACGGAATCGGAAACCATCCTCCGGAAGAGCTGTCCCGGGTAATGACGTCATCATCTAATTTAACTGATTTTACCACTGATCCGATATGTGAAAATAAGAATGATCCATATCGATGTTTTGTTCGATATATAAATGAACTGTAAAGAGAATGGATGACATGAATGAATAACTCTGTAAGCTAATAACTTTAAACTATAATAACATATTAACACGCAAATGACAACATATAAGTATGCAAATGAGCGAAGTACGGGATTGTAAGTCACTCGGTATAAAAGGTTGACGCAATCGACAAGAAACGAAGGTGTTGTCTTGACGTAAAATTGACGAAAGTGACATTTGAGTTTCTTGTAAAGATCGACGATTGTTTGAAGTTCATATCGGAGGTGGAGGATAGTAAATTAAGTAGTATTTAAGGTTCTTTGCTTGTGAATACTTGATTGTTGGTATTTGAGTTAGATTAAATAAGTTTCGTTGATTATTTGATTGTTGCTTTATTATAGTTCCAATAAAGCCTTTATTAACACTTTGTAAGTGTTTTTGAGTCTAATAAATTTAAATTTTTTATTATCTAACTTGTTTGAGAAATTCTTCAATTTATTAGTGTAACTTTCTAACATCATCGTTTGTTCTAGTTCTAACACTTAATCGGTACTTTTAGTTTAAGTTCTGATTTTCGGTTTCGTTTCGTCAGTTAGACGTTACGTTGTTGTTAGATTGTTTTGTAGTTAATTATATTTAAGTTAGAATTAGTTTAAGACCTGAGCTTAGGCCGGTCTTAAAGGCTCTGGATTGCAGAGTCTTTAGACCGTCAGGCGTAGTTGTAATTAGCATTAATCGACATTCGTTCTAACCCGCGACTTTGCACCCTGTCTACCTAATCCATTTATACGTTGCTCACCCAATTCTTGTCTCCATCGTCCAGTTATAATAAATATTACCATTTGTCTCTTCCATATCCATATAACCATCAGGGCAGTACCTTCTTCTCTCTTGTTCCATAACAGTTTCTTCTGTTCTGATATAGTTATGCAACGCACAAATGCATTTTACAATTGTTTCTGAATTGTCTGGATGCATGTATAGGGAATCTAAAATAGCTCTCCATTTTGCATAACAAATGCCAAACACATTTTCTGATATCCGCCTAGCTCGTGATAATCTCCTGTTAAAGATAATTTGAGCTTCATTTATATCTTTTTTTTAGGGAAAGGCCTCATGAGGTTTTTAAGTAATGGAAATGCTTCATCAACAACAATAACAGGATTGTTGCTGATGAAGCATTGGCATAATGGCTATGATGGATGTCCCCGGAATCTTACTAGTAGGTGGCAAATCAACATTTCCAGCAATAATTGCTTTCCAAAAACTACTTTCACCAAAAACTCCTCCGAGTTTTGGTGAAAGTAGTTTTGGGACTGACCACTTTGTTTTCCATATGCACCTACGTCCACAATGATATATTTGTAGTATGCATCACAAAGTGCCAGCAGCACAATGAAATTTGAATCTTTATAATTATACCACATGGATTCACCATTTGGTGGGCTTGAATATACACATGCTTTCCATCCATTACACCTAAAAATATATCAATTAATTAATTTTCTTTGAACTTTGAAAAATATAAAAATTCCCAATTTTTCAAAATTAAGAGAGAATTCTTACCTATACATATTGGAAACTTTCATTTTTCCCAAAACTCATGAGAGATTCTTTTCTACATTTCCTGGTTTGGAACAGGTATATATAGCGGCCACAAAACATCCCATAGTCCTGCAGCAATCTCTGGAACAATCTCTCCAACTGTTGTTCTCCCACAATGGAATGACAAACCTATGCTTGAATACGATTCTCCAGTGGCCAAAAATCTTAATGTAATTGCCAATCTTTGAGAGAGACTGATTGTTTCACGGAAATTTGTATTTTGTTTTTGAATTCGAGATCCAACTAATGCCAAGGGCTTATCAAAATGTTCTTTAAACATTCGGAAATACATATAGTGACTTTCTACATCGTTCAGTCACATCTTGAATTAAATGATTTAAAGACCCCTTGTTGAGTCCTCCTTTGATAAATGGATCGCATCCACCATCTTCTTTGATTTCGTTGAGGGAGAGAATTTATAAAGATGGCTGGCTGCTAGAATACGTCTTCTTTCTCTATTTATTACCTAAACAAAATTTTATAATTATAACTTTCAACAAATATTCATTATTCGATCAAATAATAAAATAGAAATTTTACTGTGAGGCATAAGCGTACCAAATTTATAACATCCATCACTTCCATTTTCCTTAAGTTTTTGCCGCTTGATGACTAGTAAATATACGATCAGTTGCACAAATTAGTTGTTGCAGATGGGACACTTCCCTTATTCGAAGATGCTGCCACTATTGGCAGTACCTGGCGTTACCATGGGCGTTACTCATTTCACTTTTGTTGTAAATAGTGGAAGGTCGGTTATTATTATTTCTACGAAAGATAATGGAAGGTCGGTTATTATTATTTCTACGAATCTTATGACAGTTTTATTACAAACAAACTTTTATAATTAAAACTTTCAATAGATTAAAACATCATTTTTATTTAAAAAACTTTTATAATTAAAACTTTCAATACATTAAAACATCATTTTTATTAATAGTTGAATGGCTCAATTTGTTGAATGTTTCATTAGTTGAGTCATTTCAAGTACTCTCCATAGAAGCGCTTCGTTCGTTTCTTGTATACAATAGAGTCTATGGGAGTGTCCCATCTGTCTCAACTAATCTGTGATCAGTTATAACCGCTAAAGTCACTATGTCCGTCGCCAGAACAAGTACGGATACAGTACCTCGGACGGCCATTTTGGAGACAATTACACTTTATGACGCTATAACTGTTATTTCTTTACTTTTATAGAATAAATCTGAATAAATGTAAATAACTTAATTATATTGCAGATTAATTTTAATCAAATACTCCCTTAAACTAAAAGATTCAGAATCAAATTTTACGTATTACTTTTCAAAGATTTCAAATCAATGCGTTTTTTCCTATCTTTCGGCTAACTTGTATTCAGGATATTTTTCTGTTACAATTATATCATTAGCATTTTTATTGGCATAAAATTTTTAAATAATCTTAAGCATTAAGTGGGACATAAATAACAATATCTGAGTTTTAAATACTTTACGATCGATTTTAATTCGTGATATATTTTTCATATGGACAAGCGTTTAAAATGAATACAGAATATGACTTCCTGTTTTTTTTATAAAATACTATATAGTATTCCCAAAAATAAAATTGTAACAAAAGATATGGGGACATTTTTTCATATTTTACGTCCCTTTCCAAGCAGGGGCGGGGCAGGTTACACCCACACTGATGGAGGGCAGCCAGATGGTGAAAAACGGGGATCGCTGGGGCCGGGCCCAGCACCCCGAAAAAACTTTTCGAGAGATACCAGTCCCGGGACGCGAACCCAGTTCTTCTTGGGTGGCACGTCAACAGAGTTACCACTCGGCTATCCGGCCGCCAGGCATGGGGGACTCTGACAATCACAATTTTAAAAAGATAGATTCTTCATATTAGTAGAAATCAGATAGAAATCCATTGTTTTACTTGACGCGCAATCATTTCTTTCGGCAGATTCAACGGCGGAAAATATTCAAAATTATTTAATACAGATATAAATATTTTATAATTATTTACTGAAACTATTAATGCTATACTTAATCTAAAAATTGTCGAAATACTGTAATGTATAAATTAGAAAAATTAATAGCGAAACTATCATCATTCTTGTTCCAATTGGATAGATGGCGGTTTATTATACACGCTGTTTAGGAGTAAATACCAACCTGCTTGGTAAATACGATATATGAGTTTTTAACAAAATTTAAAATGACAGGTGAGTAATCTCCTAACACGATTTAAAAGTGATCGTTTTCTAACGGTTATGATATTTTATATGTTTGTCATGCAGCAAATATCAGTGGCCTTTCAGCTGAATTTATAGATATGTAAAATATTGGATTACAAATCATTAAAAGTATATACTCATTAAAAATGTTTAATATTGGC
This sequence comes from Olivierus martensii, assembly GCA_000484575.1. Taxonomy (NCBI): domain Eukaryota; kingdom Metazoa; phylum Arthropoda; class Arachnida; order Scorpiones; family Buthidae; genus Olivierus; species Olivierus martensii. The sequence continues at coordinate 75,639 of AYEL01077345.1, forward strand.
TATTAAGATTAGTAATTTTTGCAATTACTCTCAAATTCTTTAAAAAATCGGTATATAGTTTTAAGAGAGATTCTGCAGTGTCACGAATGGACATTATATTGAACTGAATAATTTTTTGAAAAGAAGTCTAAATAGTGTAGAGCTTTGATGGTTTTTTTAAAATAAATCTATTAATATTGGAATTATCGATACGTACTTTTTAATTACTTATCGATATATGAAACTTTAATTCTTTAGCATAGCTTTTCTGAAAATTGATATGTGACCCGAGTGTCAGCAAACTTTCTACGAAAATATACAGTATATATAAAAAAAATCATTTCAATAATAATTTTAAATTGAAAAAAATCAATAAACCAAATACATAACTACATTTCAAAAATGTAACGTTTATGTAATGTTAGAGATTCTTTTTAGCAATAGATGATTCCATTTTCTATTCTATTACGTTTTAGATCGGGGATGTCCAACGCGGTAATGAGTGTGGCCCAAAATAAAATCGTAAACTTCCTTAAAATATTGAAATTTTTATTATTTAAAATCTGGCACAGTATAGTTGAAATGCACCAATGTTACGTAGTAGTTGATTCTTGAGAGATTCTGGATAATCATTCCAGTCTTTAATATTCCTCCAAGAATATTGATTATTCCATTCCTATATCTGTTTTCTATCAAATAAAACAATTCTGATACAATTATCTTTATTGATTTTTTTATTGAATTTAATATTATTTAATCCAATTTTATTATTTAAACAAAGTACCACATTTCAAAATCATAACAAATAGTTTGCTGTTGATCAATCTCTACAATCTTATTATTTTCTGACATTAGACTGTGTATTTTAGATAACTGAGGAGCCATAAGTCATATCTGGGGTTTTTGCTAATGTGGGCATGGCACTGAATATAGGGGAAAATATAATTGCTTTATTATGTAAACAAATCGTAAACTAAATTTGAATCTCTATATCTCAAAATTCTTTAAATATTTTTTAATTCTAATATATAAAGGAATATGTTTTTTTGTTAACAAATGAAAAATTATGATCTTTCCTATCAAATTTAATTTTATTAATTTTTTTCTAATATGATGCATAATATGCAAATGGCATATATCTTTAACTTAAAATTATATTGTGGAATAATTATTAGATGAAATCAATTGTGTTATTTTCTCATTACATAAGAATATACAGTAATCCCTCATTTAACTCATTTAATTGCTTCCACAGAAACTCCATGTTATATGAGACTCACATTACATTCAAAATGGAGGGTTAGATTCTGAAGCCTTTTTTGTTTTTAATTACAAAAACAAAATAAAATATGTAATGAAAAAATTTTTTATTTAAATCAGATAATTCATGTAACTTGAGAAAACATAAAAAAAGTTAATATAAAATTATAAAAATTAAAAATTGTACTTACATTTCATCATTATATATAATCCATTAATTTATCACAGGTGAAATAGAAAGCATTTTTAATCCTCATTGCTATCTTTGAGAATAAAATTTGTAAACTATGTTATATCGAAACTGCATTAAATGAAGAATTACTATATTTTATAAAATTTTAAGCAAAATATTTTTTATATTTTTAGGTATGGTTCCAGGAGGGCTGATTTTAGCAAAATTCAGTTTGTTAATACTTTATATATTTAACAAAAATCCACCTAATTTCTTTCATTTTCTAATCAATATAGAGCATCTTATCAAAATATTCATAATACTGATAATATGAATGAAACATTTTTTAAAAAACTTGATAATACAAAAAGTGGGTATGTAAAAAAAAATCTTAAAAAAAATTGAACATTAGAGAAAATAATAATATATTTCAACAAACAGCCATATATTATACTACTCTATAAGGTGAAAACAGCAAATTTAAAAATTATATTAAATATAAAAAAAAAATTCAGGGGGAATAATTGTCAAACTAATTAGTGTAGTTGGTATTTTAGAGAAACCACTGATTTTTTTCTCTGAAATCATAAATGCAATGCAAAATATGCTTATTGCAATTGAATCCAATCTGAAAATCCAGAAGGTACATAATTTTTGAAAATTTTTACATAGTACAATAGGTGGCTTGGTTTCCCTGAGACATCAACTACAATAGTAAAATACATATAATAAAGTAAATAATATAGTGTCTCTCTCTCACCTCACTCGTTAGGGGTGTGGAATGGGGACTGATAACGAATTAATCTATTTTACATAGTCTTATATGGAGGATGGGACTGATAATGAATTAATCTATTTTACATAGTCTTATATGGGAAATAGACCGATAACGAATTAATCTATTTTACATAGTCTTATATGGGAAATAGTGTTCCCGCAATTCGACAGTTTCTCAATTCGACATTACTTCGGCGACGGTTAGTGTCGAATTGCAAGAGGAGTCCAACAATGAATTAATCTATTTTCCATAGTCTTATATGGGAAATATTGTCCTGACAGTTTCTCAATTCAACATTACTTCGGCAACAGATTTGTGTCAAATTGCGAGGCACTACTGTATTTATTTTTTACTTGTGAAAGATTTACAAGAAAATATGAAGCCTGATAAATCAAATGATATTTTAAGAAAAAAGAGCATTCTCTCTTGAACTATAGCATCATTTGGATAATTGCTAATGCCCAATAATAAATTGCAATAAACAAATCTTTGACCATGGCTTAAAGAAATCAAGCACTGAACCTTGCAAGGTAAATACTATTTCTTCTCTCTCAGGAGGTTCTAAAAGCAAGCAAGCATCATCATTATTCCTTGCCTTATTGTTGCTATTCATTGTTCATTTAAATCTATGTGACAAGAATCTTAATGCAGCTTCAATGAGTCCAGAATACTCATGTAGTTTTGAAATAGTCATGGTCTAATCTGCAATCCCAGGTTAATTTTAAAATCAGATTCCTCAATCACAGTTTGTTTCCAAATTTCAGTGAGATTGTAAACTTTGAGTTACTCCTTGTGAGAGTATAATGCCTTGAACATTTTTACAATCAAGTTCCAAATCAAATTTGTTTCCATGACACTTGATTTGTTTTGTTGTCTTGACAATGGGATTGACTTTTGAAATGGCATCTGAACCCTGAATATCTGCAAAAAATTAAGGTAAACTTTCTTCCAGATGTCTTTATTGTTTTGTCAATAATTTTTGTCCATGACCATCATATAATACCATACCTGTAGTGACATGTTACTTTGTGCTGCTTTCCTACCAGATGTTACAAAACAGTTGTCTATTCCAGTATTCACCATGGGCCGTCTTTATTTATAGTGGAATTGGCTCTGAAGTGAAGAATGGAGTATAATGAAACAGGCCCAAATCCTCATTGAAAAAGTTAGAGGTATGGGATCTATAATTAATCGTAAATTGTCCAGTCACATGGAAGTATTGCACTTTCCCATGACTGGACAATCTGTGAAGAAACAACTCTGTTTTCTACTCAGAGATCCAGGATGTAATTTGTGTCCTAGATTGACGACTGAATTAGAGATGTGGTTTGGAGACGAGAATCTATCATATAGATATATAAAATCAAATTATTCACAACTTAAATACCAGTTTATTGATGACATAAGAGTAACATAATACAAGATAGAGATGAATTTGCCCACTTTGATTAATAAATTTGGCCTGGAAAAATGGATAACATGAGCTGATATAAATTAGGGAATCCTGTATAGTAAAACTTCATTAATTTGAAGTTCTTAGGATAAAAAAATTGTATTTTGAATTATGTGATTTTAAATTATACTATTTTTTTAAGAGTTACTTTTTAGATAAACAAATATAAGAATTTGCCTAATTCATTATAATCTTATCTTCTATATATAATGATAAATAATGATGTAAATTAACAATTGCATATATTTGTAAAGAAACTTTTCTGAAATTTAAAAATATTTTGCAAAAATTTTCAGAAACTGCATAAGTGAGAAAATAAAATAATATTAAAAAAATCACTTTTCTAAAATGATTTTAGAAAAGTGATTTTTTTAGTATTTCATTAGTCATTTTATGAATATATAATTAAACATCATTTTGAGATATGTTAATAAATAAATCACACAATGTGTGCTTTGTTAATTTTCTACATTTTCCAGGTTAACATAAGAATTAAATTTCTGAACTATCATCAAGTTTTGAATATTCTGTCTTACTTGTTAATCCAAAATTGTTTTATTATAAACTATTAATTTTATTGACCTTAACTTAATTTTAGTGGTGAAATTTCATTGATAAGAATGGAATCCCTGATTTTAACATTATATCTATGGGAAATTGACTTACCATTAACTCAAAGCACTTAGCAGTTGAGGTTAATTCTAGATTCTATTCAGTAGCTAACGTTTTCGGTATTAGTTACCATCTTCAGGCTAGCAAGATTCAAATAAGTTCCAAATTTTTAGCTGTTTGTTTATAACAACAAAACATTGCTGTGGTGATTTAATCTCAATCAAGTTTCTTAAATAGGATAAATCTTTTTTATAGACTGCAACAAATAAACTAAATATACAGTGGGTAAAAAAAATTTCCGTACGCAGCTATGCACGTAAATAAAAGTTTAATTAGTCACACACAATCCGTTTTGAAGAAAATGAAAATAACATATCAGGTCAACACAATTGCAAATAATATTTATTAATATTATAAAGAAAAAACATCGAGATAACAAAATAGTAATTTTAAAGAAACAAAAACGCCACTAACGAAGAACAAAAAAGTTCCCGTACGTTTTTTTAATGGCTTATGAAAGAGCTTTTTCATGATAATCCAGTTTGATTTAATGGTTGGTAGGCCCTTCTTTGGCATTTATAACTTCTCTCAACCGTTTTGCATGACTGCCACGAGTTTTTTTGTTGTTTCAGGTGAAATGTTGTTCCAAATGTCCTGAATGGCCGTTTTAGTTCAGCCTTGTTCTTAATGGCATATTTCTTGAGTTCACGCCCGATTACATCCCATAAATGTTCGATAGGGTTTAAATCGGGAGACTGGGGCGGGCTATGAAGTTGATGTTGAACATGATAGAGGCACCATTCCTGACATATCTTGGCAGTGTGTTTAGGGTCATTGTCCCGCTGGAAAGTAAATGTAGTTCCAAGGGACAATCTTTCTACACTGGGCAAGATGTTCTGCTTTAGAATGTCAAGATACATGAACCTATCCATATTTCCTTCTATAAAACATAAATTGCCGACACCAGCAGTGCTCATGCACCCCCACACCATGACTCTGCCGCCACCGTGTTTGACAGTTCCACATAAATTCTTGCTTAGCATATGTTGATTCAGTTTTCTCCAGACCATAACTCGGCCGTCTGAACCATGAATATTAAATTTAGATTCGTCACTATAAAGGACCGATTCCCAAAAAGATAAAGGCTTGCTTACATGTTTCTTTGCAAACTCGAGGTGCTTTTTCCTGTTCCGGTAGCTTATAAAAGGCTTCTTACAGGCCACATGTCCACTGTAACCTGCTTTTTTAATGACGTTTCTCGCCATTTGAAGTATCGCTTCAATGTTGTAATCAGTCTTTAAGTCAGCTGTGGTTTGAGGTGCACTTATGCATGGATTATCATGCACCTTATGCATGATATTTCTTTTATGCAAGTGGTTTAGCTTCGGAGGTCTTCCAGATCGATCTCTATCCTCAAAAGTTTGAAGCTCACAGTATCTTTCAATAATGTATTGTATTGTATACTTCGATTTTCTTAACATTTTCACCTATTTTTCTCATGGATAATCCATCTTTTCGTAACTGAATCACCACCTCGCGAATAGCTTTAGGAACTTCCATTCTCAGACGATCAGCAACAGGCTAGAATCCAACAACTACTCTTATCATATCTTTGCGACGCTTATGTAGGCTCTTGTTTCAAAAATTGACTGCGGGAGGGTTTTAGAAGATGTCAGGATTACTTTACATATTGCGTACGGAAACAAATTTTGCATGCTGCTTCGCAACATCTCCTAAATATTTCAATTAAAACACTTGCTGCATTTAATAAACACAGGCATTTATTCTAAAACTTTTTTAACGACTCTAATTATGCTATTTTGCTCTACATTCTGCAGATATGAAGCACAAATTCTATATTATATTGCTTTATTAGTACCTTCAGCTTCTGTACGGAAATTTTTTTTACCCACTGTAGCTAAATATAGATCCTATACACATATATCTTTCCTCAAGGTAAACTTCATTGTGTGCTATAAAGCTGTTACAATCCTTACATTTCACTTTCATTTGTCATTATCTTCTACAGTCTTATGTTTCCATGGCATAAGTCCATGCGGGAGGGAGCTCCATTGCTGTTCTGTCATTTAATAATTCCTCATTTCTCTGTCTACTCATTATCTCTAGCATTTTTGTGGTTAGAGCCTGCTTTGTCTTTTGATCAGTTTTATAATTTCAGCTCTCCTACTGTATATGTAGATCTTTACTGTAAGCTTCCGCTGCTAGTGCTGTAGTCAATTTCCTTTTGTTTATATTCTTGTGTTGTTCTATCCTTTGGGACAGGGTTCTGGCAGTAACTCCTATGTTTGACGCTGTATGCTGTGTGGTTATTTCCTGGATGGATGCTGTATGTGGCTAGAGATAATGAGTAAACAGAGAAATGAGGAATTATTAAATGACAGAACAGCAATGGAGTTCCTCCCACATGGACTTATGCCGTGGAAACATTGGACTGTAGAAGACAATGACAAATGAAAGTGAAATGTAGGGATTGTAACAGCTTTATAGCACACAATGAAGTTTACCTCGAGGGAAGACATATGTGTATAGGATCTATATATAGCTATGTTTAGTTTATTTGTTGCATTCTATAAAAAAAATTTATCCTATTTAAGAAACTTGATTGAGATTAAATCACCTTAGCAATGTTTTGTTGTTATAAATAAATGGTTAAGTATTTGGAACTTATTTTAATCTTGGTAGCCTGAAGATGGTAACTAATACCGAAAACGTTAGCTACTGAATAGAATCTAGAACTAACCTCAACTGCTAAGAGTGCTTTGAGTTAATGGTAAGTTGATGAGTATAAGCAGTGAATTGGATGATATATGGGAAATTAATACTTGATTTAGGAATTCTTACTTTCAAGAAATTTCCAGATCTAAATTAACTTGTAAAGTTAAAAACTATCTGTATATATATGGTATATATACAATAGACTGCTGATTATTTGAGTTAATACTAAAGAACCAAGAGAGCTTTAGGTAATCAAAAACTTAGATAATATGGAAAGTTTGGTAAATTGTTATTAAATAAACAGAATTTGAATATGCTAATGTGATTATATACTGTTTTTGAATTAAACTTATTTATTAAATATAGTGATTTTTATTGTATAATTTAAAAGTGATTTGTCATTCACAAATGTTGATTTAATTTTACAACTGTTTTGTTAAAAAATAAAAAAAAGTATTTTATTATAAATATTTAAAAAAAATCAACAAGTGATGAATGGTAAATTATCTTGAATTATGCAGAACCTCAGTTAAAATTAATCAGGACAGTAATGTATATAAATGTGCATATTCCATATATACTCATGTATAAGCTACTTCAGAGTTTGAAAATCGGTAAAAATATGAAATTCTTATATAGGCTGATCCCCTAATTTTTGACTGTTAGAACAATATGATATTCATTGAAATAAAGCAACAATTTCTTTTATATTTTTAAAAATTTTCCAAATCCTGTTCACTATTAGAATAAATAAGATTACTTAAACAAAATGCCAGGCTTAAAAGCGTGGAGACATGGTGACACGATGTGAAGAAAAAGCTCAGTGGAGCGTAGGATGCAATTTGGCAGAAAATCGATAAAAATGTTAAATCTTTGTATAAGCTGACCCTTAATTTTCAAGTAGAACAGTATGACATATAGAAATAAATTCAATTTTATTAAAGTTAATTCAGCAGAAAGTGTCAAAAAAATATTAAAATTTTTCATCAATTCCAAATTGTAACAAAAATATTTAATGAAGTTTAAATGATAAAAAATCAAAATATGCAAAATGGAAATTTTATTGCAATTGACAGGAATGAAAAGCCAATCGGCACATACGTGATTTCAGACATCAGAAGCATAAATCTGATATCTGAAATCAACTGGAAAATCATCCCTATTTTCTAAATGATACATCTGAGATTATTATTATTCTATTTAATATTAACTGACAATATGTGCAGCAGCAGATGTTTACTTGTTAAAAAAAAGATTGAAATTAAATATTTTTGAACTTATTTGATATTATTCTGTCAATTAATATTTTTGGATTTATTTAAATATGAACATTTAAATGCATCTGCATATCTTTAATAACATAATTGAGGAGAAATAGGCATTTTTATAGTACATCTTATGGTAGTGACTGAATGTCCCTACCATAAGATGTACTACTGGTCCAAGGATTATGCAGTGCAACTACTTCATATATTTTCAATCATATTTGTGTAATATCCAATATTTAAATATCTACTAGAATATTAATTTATGTATAGTCATGCATATCCACATTATTTTAACATAAAAAAAAAAATCAAATGATTTTTATTAGGAATAAATATGGTTTTTACAATCTTGCAAAAAATTATGATTTTTGATTGATTCAATTATAAGCTGACCCCTCTTCAAAAATTCCTTAGCTTACATACAATATATGATATATATATATATATATGTACGTATGTATGTATGTGCTCATTTAACATCATTTTGTTATTAAATCTAATAAAAAGTAAATTAAATTAATTAAAAAATTTTAAGGTAGTGAAATGGAATAAAGTTCTATTTTTTTACATTTCTTCAAAATAGAAAAAGAAATGAAAATCTACAATATTGATAGAAAATAAATTAACTATGTTTCATATCACATTATTTTTTTATATAGAAAGAGGTTGCTGAAATAATTAAATGTCTGAAGGCTGTTTTCAGAGTCTGTTGAATCAAAAAATACTTTCTACTCTTTCCATAAAAAGAAAGTAATGGGTCATTGAGAATTAATAATTTTTTCCATTGTTTCAAATTTCATATAAATATAAAGCATACTTAACATATAACAAAAAGCAAACTGAATGAATTTTTTGCAGGGTTAAAACAAAGACAGACCTATCAAGACTTGTTTATGCATGTGCTATTGAAGGTTGTATATGCTAGTTATACAGCAGAATGAAATTCCCAGAACTTAGTAAATATAGGAGAGTTGTTTACAAATAATAAATTTTAGTATTCTTGTTTAAAGTGTTTATTGAATTATTTGTAGATTATCATAATATGAAATGATTAATAAATGTATTAATTTACTTAAAAGATAAAACCAAAAACTCACTACATATAGCTGAATTAAAGTTAGCATTTATCAAATTTTAATATAACAGCTTTTTTTTAATATATAATTTTTTTTTATATCATATTTTATAGGTCATAGTCAGCCAGAAAAATTAGTTCTCATAAATAAACATAAGCAACAGGAAGGACTTCCATGGTTTCGACAGAATCTATCTATAGGTACTCTGACCAGCTTTAGACAGGTAAGTCAAGAAGATCACACAGTGGTGCCAAGAAAGATACCTCCACAAAATATAGTGCTCAGATTGATTAAACGTGAAATTTACCCATCAAAACAATCTGTGACACACTTTCATGTAGCTCGAGCCTTTCATCAAAATATCTTCCCAAATTTTACAGTAGTAAATGTTGAGAAACCACCTTGCTTTCTAAGGAAGTTTTCACCTGATGGCCGGCATTTTGTAGCCTTTTCATCAGACCAAACCTCAATAGAAATCTATGAATACAGAGGACCAGCAGCTGCTGAAGAACTGTTGAAAGATGTAGATGGAGAAATTGCTCCTAATGGAACAGATCAGCAACACCTGTCAATGCGTATCAGGAGCAAGATATTTGAACTATTTTTCATGCTCAAGCATGTTGTCAGTGTGGCTGGTAATGGGGAACAATTGAATCGAGAATGTAGTCTGTTCACTGATGATGGTCATTATGTTATTGTTGGTTCAGCTGCTTATGTACCAGATGATCCACATCCTCCATTCTTTGATATCTACAGAAATAATGAATCAGTCTCCCCTAATCCACGATCACCTTTGGAAGACTATTCTCTACATTTGATTGACATGCATAAAGGGAAGAGATGTGATAAGAGAACATTTAAAACAGACAAAATATTTTTATCACATAATCAAGGACTATATTTGTACAGAGATACTTTAGCTGTTCTTTCTGTTCAGCATCAGACCATACATATCTTCCAAGTGACACCACAAGGTTCTTTTGTTGATGTCAGAACTATTGGACGTTTTTGCTTTGAGGACGACGAATTTCTAATGATGTCAGGAATGTTGCATGAAAACAGTAGTCGAAGCAATCAGAGACCATATAGAGAAGTGACTATTAATTCATTAAAACACAGACTGTTGGCTTTCCTCCATTGTCGTGCTGTAGCAGAGAGTCTGGAAGAAGGAACGCCTAGGCCTTTAAGGAAGTTTTTTCAACACTTTGATCAGTTTTGTCAGCTCCGTATGTGGAAGATGCAATTATTGGATGAAAACCATCTGCTAATTAAATATGCTAGTGAAGAAGTAATTACACTTAGACTTTCTGATCCCAATTCCCAACCATCATTTTTTGTGATTTACAATATGGTAACCACCAAAGTGCTAGCTGTATATGAAAATACTTCAGAAGAGCTATTGGAATTGTTTGAAAACTTTTGTGATTTGTTTCGCAATGCCACATTACATTCAGAATCACAGCTAACCTGTTCACCTTCTAATAATATACACGCTAGACTCATTCAACAACGATTCAAACAAACTATTATAAATGCTCGGTATGGTGGTCATACTGAAGCAGTCAAGAGGCTTTTGGCTCAACTGCCCATCAGTTCTCAATCATATAGCAGCAGCCCATATTTGGATCTATCACTCTTTAGTTATGATGACAAATGGGTATCTGTAATGGAAAGGCCGAAAGCCTGTGGAGATTATCCCATCAGGTAAGTGCATATGTCCTAATAAAATTCTGTTTTCTAAGTCTGGTTTTAATTTACCGGGCACTCGTTTGTAGATTTTATGCCCGTGACTCTGGCCTGTTAAAATTTAAAATTTATGCTGGTCTGCAAGGTAGAAACCCTCCAGCCTCTGCCAGAAGACTAGTAGCTTTTACGTTTCATCCACATGATCCTTTTGCCATAAGTGTTCAAAGAACCAATGCTGAATATGTTGTTAATTTTCATATTCGTCATGCGTCCACCAGGTAAATTATAATTGAAGACAGATTTCTGAATTTTTGTTATAACCATTGTTGTTGTAAATAAATTTTATAAAGAAAATGTTTTAAGAACTTGTGTATATTTTATGAATATTTCACTATATTTATCATCATCAAAAATAATACTATGAAATTTTTTCCTAAAGTATAATATACTCTTATCCTGTTCAATGCTGTCTCTTGCAACTAATTTATAAACACAAAAATTAAAGAAAATATGAGTTAGGGCCTACATATAACAAGATTTTATTCATTATCTCTCTCTGATGATAAATGCATATGCTTGCCTTAGACAGCAATATCATTGCTATCACTAGAAATATCTTGGTCATAGTCTTCTTGCTCCATTGGGGAAATTCTTTGTGATATCTTGAACAAAATTAGCATTAATCTCTTATGATGATGATGATGACGAGTCAGTGGTTTTAAGAACAAATTCAGATATTTATTGTTAGGTTCATGTTTTGGCTGGCCATTATAAAATTTTCTGTAAGATGCCATAAATGACTTCAGATCACATTCAAATTTTCAGCTTGTTTCTAATTAGGATCATGTTTGACAAAATGATTTGAAAATTATAACTTAATTTGTGCACTTATAAATTTTTATTAAATTTTTTATACTATTAAACATCAAAAAAGTACTTTTCACTTTAAACATCAAACATAAAATACAGACAAAATAAATTCCTTGTTGAAATTATATACATAATTAGGGAAATTCCACAGAAATTTCTTTTATAATTGGAACCAAAAACAATATGGAGATGAATGATGCAAAGCAAGTGTCACATTCATTGTAATATGAAAAAATTTTTTCTTAGAATATGGTCGATCGTGTTAAATCAAAACAAATCATGTAGAAAAAGTTTGTGTAAAAACAGAATTGGGTGTATAATAATTGCCAGGAACTATGATTACAACATATCCAAAATTTTGAAATGAGTTTGGTCACCATTGGTCTAATAATTCAATCTTTTTCTGAAATGTATCAGATAGTAATTGGAAAATGTATGGCCTGCCATTCAATGAAATTATTTCACAGTAATAATATAGTTAGTTGCATCACAAAACTAATAAGTATGGCATATCAGTAAATTGGTACCAATTCATACTAAAATGAAAAATGGGAAGATGAGAGTTTTAATGATTTACAGTATATGTTTTACTTGAAAATTTTTAGATGTAAAAATTTTAAATTTATGCAAATTATTTTCACCTGAAGATTTTTGAAAATTTATCTGAAACATTTATTACGGTTAAATAATTGAAAAGCGTTTGCATCCACATTTATTGCTCTCACATTAAAATGAAGTTTGACCATTTAAGAATTCAAAATGTACTCTGTCAATTAATATTAATACATTAGAGAAACTATATATCAATGGCCTCAGGCATAAGAAATTTCAAATAATGGTTACAGTGTTCAGAGCATATAATTACTAGTAAATAGGTGGGCTGAAATCTGGCATAATTCCACATGGAAGTGTGAAAGATTTTCAGCCAGTCTAATTCAACAAACTTTTATTCACATCTTTACTGAAAAGCTAGAAATCAAACAATAACATCATCAATGATCACTTTAAAAATTAAGTGCAAAATATGCTTTTCAATTATTTAACCATAAAAGTACATTTTAATTAAAATATTTAAATTTTAGATTAATATATATGTTTATGACATAATTTGTATCAATTAAGATTCTCATCCTTTCATTTTCATTAATGATTTTTTTTTAATTTTGCTTTTTAATGCTTTGACAAGGCATTTTATCTTCTAGGCCTCTCATTTTCGATATCTTTTTCAAAGATATCGAAAATTCATTTAAATTCTATTTTATATGTTATATAGAGTGCTTTGATTATTTATTGTTTTTTAGAAGAGGTGTTAAATACTAACATATCTTTAATTCTAATCAATGTAAATATTAAGAATAAATTGCATTTAGTGCAATGATCATTTTCAGTTTTAGCACAAAAAACAGAAACTTGAATAGTGGCTTATATTGTTATAAAATTTTACACAATATTGTATATTTTATAAGAATTAAAAAGTTACTTAATTTTTTTAAATAAGATCCAAGATCTTCAAGAGAGAGATCTTCCATCTTGATTCCAAGTTCGTCTTTTATGACATACTTAGCGCCATGTGTGAAATCAAATTATTTATATAGTAATATAAAAGACAACAGAGTGCAAACAAAAAACGTTGACAAAAGACAACATGTTTATTAACTTTAAAGTCAGGAACGCATAAAAGATATTTTTATGACTAAATATTGAACATTCAATTCAAATATTTAGGATGAGTGTTATTGTAGAAACAATCCAATCATAGCAATTCTATGTAAACCAAAATATAATGCTGTTGGCACATTTTTCAATCCACTTTCCAATCATTTGTTGATCAACAAATAGCAGGTCATTTCATGCTCTTATCACAAAGTATCAACACCATAGATGGGTCTTCATTCTAGGTTTTATACAGCTTTTTATCTTATTGGATACAGAGTAATGAGGTTCTTCAACATGCACTACATTTTTCCCACATATATGGCTGTGTTGACATTAAGTGGAGGATGGCGGTAAGTGACTGCTTTAACTATACAACCATTGATCTAAAGGATGGCTCAAGATCCTTGTAAATTTTTGTGCTGTACCAGATTTGACCCAGGATTCTCTGGATTGAAATTAGAGTTGCTGGAAACTTGGAGATATTTTCAAAAATTCAAGTTGGTGAGCTGATATTAAGAAAGCTCAAAGTTTGAGTATCCGAACATTTTGGATAATTATTAATTCATTGTGCTTGAAAATTCATTAATCATTGATCAATTTAATTATGGGTATAATGAACAATTTTTGTTTCATGATACATGGATTATGTAGACTCAAACTACATCAAATGCAATGTTCTTAAAAAAAATAAGTATATAATGGACACTTGTAAAAAGCAAAGTTATCTAATAGTAATTTATAATAATAATAATCAAAAAATTTAAAAGGATAATTGATAGAGCCAAACAAAATAATAACAGTATTAATTTCATTAAAATCATAAAAGCTAATTTGTAAAAATAGTGTAAAATCCCATTATAATGATGTTTTAAATATAGTTTTTCTTTTTATCTGATAAGAAAAAAGTCATAATTACTTTTTCTTTCCAAATAAAATTTTTAATTAAAAACAATGATTAAAAAGGCATTTAATCATTAGATTTGATGATTAAAAAAAGTAAACATTTAGTAATAAAATAAGGAAGGGCACTCCACTAAAATATGCATCAAATTAATCGATTTGTAATGTTTTTTCAGTGGTGAATTTAATATTTCATTCATCAATAATTGGCAAATAATGGCATTTGACAATCTTAAGAGTTTTTCGGATTATTTTTTTCTCCTATTTTTAGAATATCTTAATTGCAAATTTTACATCGTGAAATCGTGCAGTTTGTTACAGGTACGATCCTATATCTGTTTTAAAATTATCAGAACTATGGTACTTAATAAAAAAATAAACAGTAAAAATTTCACAATCACTATTTCAACATGTTTCGCAGAATAATATTCTGTTTTTCAATAAATAATGTTTCACATTTAATGTCTCTTAAGGGACAAATTTAAAACACCATAATTTTGAAACTTGAATTTTTCTTAAATAAGCTAGTCATTTGTTTATTTGCAAGAAAACTTCAGCTGTTTGAAGCCAGTTGATTGAGCCAGTGTTTTCCAAACTCTGGGGTGCGAGTCTGTTCCAAGGGGGCATGGAAGAATTAAAAGAAATATTTTTGAGACAAGCAAATAAAAAATAAATTCAAATTGATGTCAAGAAGAAATGAATCAGCAAAAGGGTTATAAATACATTAAAAATATCCATGTACCCAGAAACTTTCTGCTGTAGCTGTTTTACAGACAAAATAATTATCTCGTTTAGTGATTGAAAAGAATTGTGAGTAGCAATATCTTCCATGACACCTGATTTGAGAGAATTTGTGTTGAAAAACAAGCCTACCCATTGCATTAAATATTATGTTGCATTAAACATATGTTCTATTTTTTGTTTTTTTGTAAGATTTGTTTAATTATATTAAATATTATCACACTATAATAAATATATATTTTTATGTATAAGAACTTTATTTATACAGAATATGATATATTGTTTTGTAATATTAAACTGTAAGTAGAAAGTATTTATAAAATTAAACTATTATGGAATGAGGGGCGTACCAATTTTTTATGAAAAAAGGGGGTGTAGACACAGTTTGGAAACCACTGGACTGAGCCATTAACTAGCTGAAATATTGAGTTCCAAAGTATGCATCCAATCCAATACATTAATATCAATTATGTATTGCATATTACTGTTTCTTAACTCAAATACTGTATAAAAAAAAATTCATTTTGTGATCTGCAAAATGAGTTTTCTCAGATTTCAAGTTCATGATAGGTACAATATGGGCAATTTTAGATTGAGACTTCAATCAAAAACAAACTCAAACATAGATGTTGAGTGTCTTTGTATCAAATTAAATAAAAATTTATTAGTTTAATCTTAATCTTTTACTTTTTTTTTAATTTAATTTATTTTTTGGCCCCCAAAATTTTAAAAAAAATATTGGTAACTATAGTGTTATGACAGATGAAATTTTAATTTGGATTCTGTCTATGGGTATCATATTATATAGTGCTGGACCTAGTTAGAAGCATTTGAATTTTAGTAAAGTTAAGACTGACAAGAATAATGTATGATAATCAATATTTATTAAAAGCAAACAATTAATACAGTTTTGATTTGATTACAGTGTAAATATAGGCACTAAAAATTTTTAAAGCAAGAAGCTTTAATATAGTTGCACGATGTGACTAGTCTAACCATATAAATAACACCAATTTAAACATTCAAAATAAAATTCTATATTTTTTAATTTTATATCTTGCTAAAAACTTTTGACATGTCCTAACAAATGGGTGTTTTTATATTTTTGATTAGTAAACTAAATTAGCAATTGAATGCTTTAAAAGTTATGCATAGTTAAGCTCTATTTGTAGCACCTTATAATTGTGACTAATGCCTTTCCTTTAGTGTTACTTTAAATGATACATTATTAAAAATTGCTGCACTAATAATTACCAACTTGGATATGAAATTCTAAGAGATCTGAGTTAGTTAGTTATATAATATTTATATGAAGCTGATATGTTTAATTTTGTTTAAAATTATTAAGAAAATTTGCTGAAGAAAAATATTTTCTTAGCATAAATTTTGTTAATAATTACATCTGTATTTTATAACAACAATCATTTTGTTCTAAATAAATTAGAATCTTTTCTAAGCTTGAGTTTACATAAAATGTTTTAATAATGACAGTTCTCTTGGCTAATTTATTTCATTCTAAGAAATTTTTAAAGTTTTTTAAAGGAAGACAAAACTATCGACTCTGTCCAACAACAAAATTCACATCATTGTTAAATAAAAATTTTACAATGATCAAATATGATAAAATCTCTACTCATCCAGATTAAGAATTCCAATGCTATGTTTAAGAAATACAAACAGAGCAATTGATGTTTATCCTTCTTACATAAATCTGGATAAAGGTAATTTTATCAAATTGATAAATATTCGAAACCCGATAAAATACCCGTACCTATGTCAAAAATGTTTGGAATATTTGTTTGCTTTAATCTAGAATTTTGATTATTTAATTGCCTAAGCAATCTTAAATTCACAATAGAAAAAATAATTTGTTACAAAATATGATAAAAATTAATTTATCTGTGCACTGGGATGGGAAATTGTTTCTCGTCTGTTACATCCCAATTGCATCTGCATTTTCACTTAGAAGAAAGAAAATTTTGTAAAGATCTGCTAGATTTAACAAAAATAATACTGACTGGAGATAAAGTATACAAAATAAAATACAGATGATACAAATATTTATTGGAAAAATTCTTTGCTTCAAATTAATGGGAAGATTCTGAACGGTCCTGAAAGAAAAATTAACAAAATTAATATACTATTGTAATATATAAAGTTTTTTTTTTAAATAAATAAATTATTGCAAAACATATAAAAAAAAACGAAATAGCAAATATTTGCCAAAATGTGTCTTGGGTCTCTGATAATCTTTCAGTAACTATAGATCTCAATCTCGAGAATTTTATGTGACTATCAATATACTCACAAGAATTTGCTGGTAACAAATTTTTATTACAGTAAATGTCATTCAAATGCTATTATTTTTTATTGTATGTGAAAACAAGCAATTTATTGGTTAAACCATTTAATTTATATTTGAAAAAAATACACATATACAGGTAGTTCCAGACTGAGTTAATTCTTAGCTGAAATTGCTTGTAAAGTAAAATTTGTAAACCAAGAATCAGTTTCCCAAAAATGTAATGTTAAAATCATGGATTCTGTTCTCAGAAATGAAATTTGACCATAATAAAAATCAACAAAATCAGGTATTATATGATTAAATAATAATATATTTTCATTTATTTAGATGATAAATGATTTATCATCATATGTTGCTTGATTTTAAAGAATTTTTTATTTTTTATTGTTATTATTAACAGATACATGAGCTTTAATACAAATGTACTACTATTTGTCTTAGGCATAATTGGGCACAATGCAGGAATGAAAGTTATTTACATAAAATACCAATATAAACAAGAGGGTCTACTACTACTACTACTACTACTACTAGGTTGTCATTTTGATTTTTCTGATTTCATAGTAGACAATGGAATTTTTGCTATAAACCCAGTTACATTGTATTATATAGCTATGTATGCAGTTTGAATGTTTAGAATTTATTACAAGTTCATATTTTACATTTTTTTTAGATACTTCATATTTGAAAAAAAAAAAACAAATCCAGGAATTTATAAATCTGAAAATTACCTGTATTATTTTGTAATTAAATAAATAAAATTTACTGATATCAATAATAAGAAGAAAGATCACATTTTTTGATGCTTCTGTTAATTTATTCCAAACAGAATATTTTTATAAAAAATAATCTGAATTTAATGTAATTATAGCCAAAATTTCCTCAAATTCTAATTAAATTATTTTCTTGTGGACTGCAGTTATACTAAAATCATTTGCTAGCCATATTTGAGAATAGCTAATCTAGCCCATGTTTTTATGAAACTTTTTATATTAAAATACATTTCTTAGCAAATAAGAATTCATCAATAGGTTATTTAAGTTAACTGTTATATATATTTTTGGTAATAGTAATTATTTTAATTTTCTGGTACATAAATCTGTATGAACAGAGATAAATGTTTCTCAATTTATGAAAATAATTGAGACCTTGCAAACTATTCATTAAGTGAAAGAAAATTCATTTCTTGTTAATTTTAATATAAAAATCTACTACTTAAATGCCAAAAAATTCTCTGCCATTTTACCTATTTATAATAAAACATTTCAAAAGTATTAATAAATACAGTATTACATATAGTAATTTATGATACTTATCCATTTAGCCAATTTTTTTGCCATTGATTTTGAATTTTAGCCTAATGAGCCAATAAATATACTAATAATTCTCAAAAGCTTTCATTCTGACAAATTTTTTGCAAAAATGTTTGAAATTAACAGTTTCAATTAACTAAGCAGCAACTTAATGATAGACATGGGCATATTTATATTCACAAGAATATCTATCTCTGTCATGAGTATCCATTTGCATAATTTATATAGTACTGGCAAGGATACCTAGCATTGTTTGGAGATTTTAAGCACATAATACAAATTATGTGCCAACTCTTATTTTATCATGATGTTAAGTATCACTAAAAATAAAAAATATTTAAATTATATGTATATAAATTTGTATTTTTAACGAAACACAATAGATAGGTTCTTAAAAACGCACTACTGTGTGAAACTGTTATATGGGACCTGGAGCCAATACAAAAAAATGGAATTACATTCCAAAACCAATTAAAAACAAAACTTTCTTTAATTCCACATAAGAAACTTAGTTCATTAAGTGAAAATTCATTTCTCGTTAATTTTAATATAAAAATCTACTACTAAAATGCCAAAAAATTCTCTGCCATTTTACCTATTGATATTAAAACATTTCAAAAGTATTAATAAATACAGTATTACATATTATAATATAGTAATTTATGATACTTATCCATTTAGCCAATTTTTTTTGCCATTGATTTTGAATTTTAGCCTAATGAGCCAATAAATATACTAATAATTCTCAAAAGCTTTCATTCTGACAAATTTTTTGCAAAAATGTTTGAAATTAACAGTTTCAATTAACTAAGCAGCAACTTAATGATAGATATTCTTGTGAATATAAATATGCCCATGTCTATCTCTGTCATGAGTATCCATTTGCATAATTTATATAGTATGGGCAAGGATACCTAGCATTGTTTGGAGATTTTAAGCACATAAAATAAGAGTTGGCACATAATTTGTATTATCATGATGTTAAGTATCACTAAAAATAAAAATACAAATTTATATACATATAATTTAAATATTTTTTAACGAAACAATAAATAGGTTCTTAAAAACGCAATACTGTGTGAAACTGTTATATGGGACCTGGAGCCAATACAAAAAAGGGGAATTACATTCCAAAACCAATTAAAAACAAAACTTTCTTTAATTCCACATAAGAAACTTAATTTTTAGATCGGAAGCAATTAAAAACAAAACTTTCTTTAATTCCACATAAGAAACTTAATTTTTATTAAGATTAATAACAACATGAAACAAAGAAAAAATATATACATAAGACCCCCCTCAAAAAAAAGGCTGTATATTTTTTATGTAACATTCATTTAATAATTGTTTTGTAGCAGGTTTAATTAATATTTATCAACTCGCTATATACAATTTTAAGGAATTATTGTTTTGTAGCACTACAATGCAATCGTTCCTTAACACTTCTCAAAAAAAATTTATGAATAAAAAATCTCTTGTAAGGCTACAAAAACTAGAATTTCTTATAATACTGTAACTTTTTTCCGCATTCCTCTATTGAAGAATAAAACTTTACTTTTTATCCAAGAACTGAATGTTTCGAACCCAAAATACTCAATAATTGACAAATAACTCAATTTCAAATCAAAATCGAAATAGATTGCATATTGTTCCTCTTACAGCGAATTAGTGAAATTGCATTTATGACTAATTTTAGCAAAGTATTTCCCAATGACTGCATTTTGTGTGTATTATATGTCCAAAATGTAGATTTACAAAAACTAATGAAATTATTTTATGTTGTAGAAGAGTAAATATAATTTTCTAAATATGTTAGGTAAAAACTGAGTTGTAGGAGTACTATATTATATGAGGGTTTCTGCAATTTTCTAATCATGTTAGATAAAACAGTGTTATATAAGGATTACCTATATTAGTGTGAATTAAGCTACTGAATCACACAGGATATTTTTGGCAGTAGTCATTTTTTACAGCTGCCCACAGGCTGGCCAACATCCGTAGTAAGGTCAACCAGAAGGTTGAAGGATGGGGTTCAACTGACTGGACCTGAACTCATAAATTTATACACTTTATGGGTAAGTTTACAATGAACCATGGAGAGGTATCTTTTAATAATTCATTTAATATAGCATTCAGAATCAATTTGTTAATCATGATGATGATGACATCACAGTGTGTCACACGCCATAATATTTTGTGATATCATTTATTGTTATGTCACATTGATGATGTTTCAATAGTGGTATTCAGAATTTTAATTCAACTAAATAAAATAGTTCTACAGAATTACTGCACCCTTGAAAAAAATATTAAAAGATTTTATATACTGCCAAACGAAAAAAAAAAGGCAGAAAAAACATCAAAATGTTAAAAAAAATTTCTAATGCCAATCATATCCAAAAAAAACGTAAAAAGAGCTCATTTGGCATCAAAAAAGCCAATCTGGCAACCCTGGTTGCAAGCATGGCTAAACATCTGATTCTGAAGTACAGAGCAGTCAAAACATAAACAGCGCCTCCAGAGAACAATGGTGCGCCAACACAGTAAATTTAAAAATGTGCTCCAACATTCATGCCAAAAAACTGATGGAACCAGAATATTGATTGCTGGATTTTTGATTGTCAACCTGTATTACAAATAATTTATCAAAATGAAAATTAATTTCCATTATAATTATTAAAAAATATAACAAAAATGATCAATACTAAAAAATATATATTTATAAATAATATAATATAATTAATGTTTTTTAATTTAACCTAGGGAGACTACGATTCTACCGGGCACGTCCCTCAGGTGGCAGATGAAGGAATCCCTAACAGGCTGCTCCGAATAAAGAATAAGGAACCATGGACCAAAGGTACAGCAGAGGAATGGGCTGTACTATTTGCCTTCAACGTCCATGAGCAACACAACACAGGATAAAACCAATGCTACCACGTGTGGGGGAGCCGACGTGCCAGCCCAATATCCACATAGGACTGGTGAGAAATCTGCTATCAAGTAATACAATCATTCGATCAAGTAATACATCAATTCAATCAAGTAATACATCATTTAAGCTACCTGATGTCGAACAACTGACATCGACCGCTATTTGTAATGTTACTGCTTCTAAATGGAAAAATGTTATTGAGCATATTAAAGATATAGAAAAATTATATTGGGAAACGGATCATTTAATCGAAGAACACGTCGATCCACTTATCATCAGTTTTTCTGGAGATAGACACCAGTAGCAGTGATAATGAAGTTAGAAACGCACAGTTTGACTGTGAGTTTCTAACTTCATCATCACTGCTCCTTCTTTTTAATTTGTCATCACTGCTACTGTAAAAAGCACAGTTTGACTGTGCTTTTTATTAAGGCACAGTCAAACCTCGAAAGGTTTGACTGTGCCTTAATAAAAAGTCCTTTTCAGGACTATTTTAACAGTTTTTTTCAGAACTTAAACAAACAGTCCTTTTTAGGACTAAAACGTTTGGTAAAGAGTAACCAAATTTATAATAAAAACAATAAAAATTAAAGTAATAAAATGTAAATTTTTAAAATAAATTTTCAAATTATAATTAATTTTAGCATTTATAAAGTAAAAATTGAAATATTTTAATCTGATTACTATGTTTTAATTCAAATATCAAGTCGAAAATGGTAATAAATTCTCTACTGCAATCTGTTTTACATCATATCACTTATCATTAATCCTAACTGAAAAGACTCGTCAATCATCAAATTTGGCCTTGAAAGAAGTTCTTTCTTTGAAAAGGATATAATAATCATCATCATACATAGTATTCAATATAATAATAATATTAAACAAAACAATTTACCATAATTATTCAATCTTTAATAAAACAATGTTTCATATAAAATAAAAAATTCTAAAAAGTAATACTCAAAAGTCCTTTAGCAGTCAAAAAATTTTAATTGGAAACATTTTCAACGCACTTAGCATCTTTCTCAGCTGCTACTGAGGAAGATGCCAAGTGCGTTGAAAACATTTCTGATTAAAATTTTTTGACTGCTAAAGGGCTTTTGAGTATTACTTTTTGGTTTGTGTTTTGTGCAGTCTTGTTAAACTTTTATTATAAAAAATTCTATTTCAAAACAAAAAGAAGCATTCATTTTTATATAAATTTACTTACAAAACTGAAAATGAATATACCTAAATATGTATTTTAAAGATTTAATAATTTTCTTTCATAGTGATTTTCTTTTCATTTTTGTTAATTAATATTTTTGGCCCTAATTAAATTTTATTAGAATAATGACAGTAAGCAAAGAGACACAAGAAGTTGAACTGCTTTGCATTGCATTTTATTGAACTGTATTAGTTAATGCTAGCTATAATAAAATGTTATATGCAAAAATTTAAATCAGGCATTAAACTAATGTCATGTACTGCAATAAGTATAACATTAACTAAAATCAGGCATTTATATTTTTTCTTTATTTTTTATAATTGTTTACAGTTATTCAAATATAAAATTGAATAAATTTCATTGACAGAAGCATAATTTTTTAATTAATTTCTGTTTTTTTTTTTTTTTTTTTTTGAGTATCAGAAATTTTAAAGGTTATATCAGGAGAATAATCTGTAACAAAAGTCGAAGTAGAGTTTTAATACCTGGACAATATCAGGAGAATAATCTGTAACAAAAGTCGAAGTAGAGTTTTAATACCTGGACAATCCCAATGAAATCAAAACAGTTGGCAACCTCATGAGTTAAACTGCTATTAATTTATTAACATTGAATAAAGTATTTCAAGGAAAAAAGCACAAATGTGATTAACACATTTATGCTTCTTTCCTTATGATCTGCAGGCAGGGCCAACACAAGGCACTATGTCTATTAAGCATTACAGAGGGGCACTTACAGCCAGGGTGGCAAAAAATCCATTTTTTATTAATAAAACAATTACTAATTGAAATTGAGGATTACCATATTACTTCTTTTCTCTGAACATATTCTCTTTTTAAGACTAAATTTCCATTCAAGCAAGTTTTTCTTTTTAATTTGTAAAAATATCCTGTTTTTAATTGTTGTGATTCTGAAGTAAACTATAGCTCCCAAAAGAGGAGAGAACATCTGAATGTGGGCCATATGTTGACCACTACATGAACAAAATTTATCATCATCCAACATTGACTTACCATGTTTTCTCAAACTCTCATAGACTTCAGAAACTTATACCATACTGCTGGTACTGTCAGATGAGAGAAATAGAAGCCGATGTGAATGGAGTACCATTCTTAGGCTCAGGTAAGTGGATCACCTACCTCAGGTCCTACACTTTAGTCAGTCCAATATTTCACAAACACAAAAAAGTAAATTTATTAAATAAGAGTTAAAAATGAAATATGCAGAACTTCAAATCATAAAATAATTGCTAAGAACTATTAAATCAATATCACATTAGTTGTATGGAATATAGGAATAAAAATTAAAGCATTCAAATATCTTTAATTTTCATACTTAAGATACTAGACAGCACTAAACTGCAGTAGAATACTAACACTTCATTTATATACAGTGCGCTAACGTTTTCGACTATACAGCCATCTTCAGGCGCTGTTCGAATCAAAAGTTCTAAAAATTTTTTAGAATTTTTGATTCGAACAGTGCCTGAAGATGGCTGTAGTCGAAAACGTTAGCGCACTGTATATAAATAAAGTGTTAGTATTCTACTGCAGTTTAGTGCTGTCTAGTATCTTAAGTATTATAATTGTCTTGTGCAGTTTGAGTTAGTTAAATATCTTTAATTTTCAATGCAATAAAAGTCAGTCTTATCTGTCAGCAATTAAAGTTAAAGCTTTTACAGGTTGTGTGATAATTTTGGAGTAAGAATGAATTTAGAGTTTGAATAACAAGAGTTTTATTAGTACTCTTCAAATGTAATACATCTACAAAATATTTTCATATTTTCTTGCATATTTCTATTATAAATAGCAAATATATATTCATTAACAGCATTTTCATCAAGTTAATATTTATATAAAATTTTTCAGAAAATAAAATTTTATTAGCCTGTTATTATATGTTGTTGTTGTTATGTGCCATCAAGTTGAGTTCGATTTTTGGTGACTGCATGGACAAATTCTCTCCATTCAAACCTGCTTTTGGTCAGATCGCACAGTTCTCTTAAAGTCATTCCATCTTGTTCATTGTCGTCCTCTTCTTCTGCTTCCCTCCACCTTTCCAAGCATAATCATCTTTTCCAATCCATGCTCTGCACGCATCATATGTCCAAAATATGAGAGCTGCTGTTTGTGATCATGGCTTCTAGGGAATGGCCTGGTTTGACTTCATCCAGCACTGATTTATTGGTTCTTCTTGCAGTCCAAGGAATACTGAGCAATCTTCTCCAGATCCACAATTCAAAGGAGTCTATCTTCTTTCTTTCACATTTCCTTTATGAAAATTTTTATTTTAAAATGTTTTATTGCTCATCATAGAAAAAAATTTGCTAATTTGCCAAAATTATGAAAAATCTCAGGGCCAAGTATATATTACAAATAGAACAAAACTGAAATTCTAGTTAATCTAATATTTTAAAAATTCCTTAGGCAGATTAATAAAGATTTTAAAGTTAATTTTATAATATTTAGAAGTGAATATCTCATTAAAAATTAGTCATCCAAAAATAATAAAAATATTATCATCAGCTATAATGTATATACTACTATTATATCACCATATATCCATATTAAAATTTTATTCATTGTTAATTTTGCAATTTCTTGCACTATTTCCAGGCATTATTGATAAATGTTGGGTCTAATTGATTTACTGATGGCATCCCTTCTTCTTTGTTTCATATATCTTTGTTACTTCTATCTTTCCCTTATCTGGCTGTTTTAAAATACATTGATGATTTACTGACCATTCTAGCTGGCTAGAAATATATAGGCTATATGGCCAGGAACATCAGTAAAAGAATATTAGTATACAAAAATGATGTCAATGAAGCCAGATGCAATGCAGCACTAGCCTGCAGAATGGTCAGTCAAACAATAGAGCTGGAAAAGGGAAAGATAGCAGAAGTAGAAAAGATATACGAAACAAAGAAGAGACATCATGTAATAAACCAATTAGACCTGACATTTATCAATAATACCTGGAAATGATGTAAGGAAAATATGAAATTAACAAAAAAAAAAAAATCTACCTTATGCTAAAGACATTATATAGGACTTACATTATAACAAAATTCAATTTTTTGTTTGTTTGTTTATTTATATTACTTTTACTTTTTATTATTATTGTATTTGCAACTTTTAATTCACTATTTTTATTAAATTATTTTGCTAATAGCACTTTATATATTATTAAGCTTACAAAGCATGTTTATTGACTGTCATCCTCTGAGCTTTACTACTCTTGACTATGATGTACATGCAACATAGCCAATGAAACAAATGCTTATTATTTTTTGAATTTTTGAATTAATTGTTCTGTTCAATTATTTGTGTTTAATTCTTAATATTTTTGTTATTAACCTTTAAGGTTGGTTCCCACTAGTAAGGAACCGTGGCAAAAAATATGTACATGACAAAAGCAATGCAGTTTTGATGTCATACCAGAGTGTAAAAACCGCTACTGTCTAGTGTCTAGATGGATTCAACTTTACCGTGACGGTAAAATCTGTTAAGGTAACATGCACCAATGAAATAATGCATTTTGTGATGCTGAATCTTGGTAACTTTAAATGAGTCAAGATAACAGGATTCTCTATCGTTAAATCTTGTCTCCTTAATCAAATTTGCAAAGAAACTTTATTCATATCTCTTCTTATAAATATCTTCAATCCAACATTTTCTCTTCCTCAATTTTGTTTCAATTTCCTCATTTACTGCAGCTGCTAACATCATTTTGTAAACAGTGAGTGCCTTTCGTTGCTTAGCATCCATTTTGTTTTACACGAAATGAATCATGGGTACTGTGCTAAGAATCTTGGGAAAAGCATAGCTTACTGCAACAGTGGAAACTGGCAAGCAGAATTGCCACCACATTTAACCGCAACAGTTTTGATCATTTTTTTTTCCGCAGAGGATAGTGGGAACCAATGTTTATGTAATATGTACATAGTATATGTACAGCTGATAAGCATTGTATAGACCAAAAACATTTCTGTGTTTATATACTGAATTGTAATTTGCAACTAATGAAGTTTTCATATCAGTATCCTACTTGAGTGCTAGAAATAGGAATTTGTATCAGTGAAAGGTAGTGAACTTTCAGATATTAACCTTTCCTGCTCCACCGCCTAGCTATGCTAGACAAAGTTTAAGACCCAATAACTTCGTTATTTTTACTTAAATAGATGACATCACAGTGTGTCACATGCCATAATATTTTGTGATATCATTTATTGTTATGTCACATTGATGATGTTTCAATAGTGGCTATGCTGTCATCCCAAATTCAAAAGTGATTGTGAAGAATTTAAATGAAGGCATTTTCATTGTCATCCCAAAATGTTCCATCCCGAGGTGATCTTGATCCAAAATAGCCTAAATTATTTGTAGGATTGCAGGAAGTCTTCAGACAGTTTAGTCCAGAGAGATCAAATGATGTGGGGGATACACTGTGAAGAATAGACAACAGACAAATATTGCATTTCGCATACAATAACATACATTCTTATGTTATTGGCTAGCCATAATTCACAACTTATTATAATAATCAGAACACAACAAAGTGTCTCAAATTTAATAAATCCTAGAAAGATTGTTTTTTGAAAGTCTTCTAAAAGACACTCAAAATACTTCAATTCGCTGATATGAATCACAAAAATCAGTTCAAAATCACTGAAATCAAATCACACTGGACAATTAGCATCTGAATTTAATCAAAGCTCAGTAACAACTGAATGTTCAATTAATTTATGTAGCTTGGCAACCTAGTATTTATAAATATGTTAAAAATTTCTAGTAATTTTTCAAAATTGACATTTTCTCAACTTTTCCAGAATATCACCAAGTTACCAAATAGATTTGTGGTATGGCATTTTTGTGTTTCTTGATTTCATCATTCACAAATACATTAGAAACAATTAAAATATTGGAAAAAAAAATTTTTTTTTTTATTGAAGGCCTGTTAATGAATTAATCTATAAAGTATATCACAGTATCTTTTTATTAGTATTAACCTTTAACGCTCCACCGCCTAGCTATGCTAGACAAAGTTTAAGACCCAAAAACTTATACGAAAAATTTCAAAAGACTTCAATAAAATTTAAGCGAAATTTCACAATTTTAATTTTTTATATCTTAGTTATGCTTAATTTCAAAACATCAGTGGCACTCAAGGATTAAAAAAAATAAAACTATATTAAAATTGTCATATCCTAAACATCAGATCAGTTGCATTTTCAACTGTTTACATTTTACAACTATAGCTCTGTTTTATAGAAATATAAAGTTTAAAAAAATTTGGATACAATTTTCTAACTAAAGAAAATAGATAGCGTTAAAGTTTAATTTATTATTCAAATTAATGAAGTTTTACTATGGCCTAAGTCCCTTATCTTTACTTATATTACAGAAATAATTTTGAAAATATCAATTTTTGTCATGTTTTTCAATGTTTTATCATAGTAACCAAAATTTTGGTAAATCTTCTCTTTCAAAAAAAAAAATAAAGTTTAATTTTAATCAATAATCCTAAATTTACCTGTAAAGTACTTTCAGATAATCCAGAATCAGATAAATTGTGACAGGCTGAACTATGAGATTCTTTTACAATTTTGTACGTAGCCACTTCCTAAAAATAATAATAATATTTAAAATAAATTTTATTTTAAATTTGTAATAAATTCTTAAATTTACCTCTCCATTGTTATTTAATAATGTGATTACGGATGATTCAGCAGGAATCCAAGATTGACCTCTCGTCACTATATCTTTTGGAGGACTATGTGATGTACCACTGTCTGAACTCCAAACCTGGAATGCAATTTAAATTTTAGCTCAACAATTATAAAATTTATACACTATGAAAAAACTATTACCATAATATGGGCATGGGAATTTATAGTGGTGTTTCTTTGAAACTTGAAAGATGTTCCTTCTTCTTCAGAAATTTTTTGAACAAGCTGCCATCCTCCTATATGTAATTCCTAGAAAATATAAACTTTTCTGTATTATAACTAAAACAATTTTTAAACTCATTGTTAACCATTCAAAAAAATCTCAGTGAAACTGATCAAATTTATTATTATAACTTGAATGTAATGTGAAATTTATAATTATCTCATCATAAATATTCTGGTCAAAGTTCATAAATTACTATAGATAAATATTGGTTATTTAATGTTTCCCAGGTTGCTCATATTTCTATCTTCAATTGATTACAGTGAAAAAAGGTATAAATGAAATTTTTTTGAATTAACTGCAATCCATTTTATATCAAATTCACTGATAAAATGAAAAGATAGAACATAAAACAACAATTTTTAATTTGTAATTGAGTGTCTTTAATATTTAAACTAATAAAATAATTTTAGATTTGACCCTTTTTACTAAAGTGATGAATGTAAAAAAATCTTTATTAGTCATGTATTTGTGCAAAATTTGTATTTAATTTGTAAAAACAAATTTCTTAATTTTTCTTTTTATTCTGAATATTAATTATTTAAATTTAGAGAATTATTATATTTTTCCTCCCATTTTTGTATTTTGTAATGCTGTGCCAATCTATATTTCTGCTGATGTTGACTAAATTTTTTAGTTAAAATCATAATC
Organism: Olivierus martensii; assembly: GCA_000484575.1. Lineage (NCBI taxonomy): Eukaryota > Metazoa > Arthropoda > Arachnida > Scorpiones > Buthidae > Olivierus > Olivierus martensii. The sequence goes on from AYEL01077345.1 coordinate 105,191, forward strand.
TGAAACATTTTCAAGTTTTTCTACTGTATTTGTTTATTGTTTATTTCATATATTAAATCTATCATCCTAAGTAGACAAGCATTAAATTTAATTGGTATATACATTCATAAATTATCAATTTTTGCTAATATAGGTAGTCTCTGATATACAACTGCCTTGACTTGTGACAATGTCGTCATCAATAGAGTGAGTCCCTGACCAATGAAAAATTTACCTCTCCACTGAAGAGGTAAATCAGACATAAAATGGATGACAAAAAGCATCTGTTTTATGTCTGATTTTTGTATTTGTTAAATTTATTATGATAAAGTGTATAATAATAAATATTGATAATAGGGAATCCATAAACTTTGAGCATTTCTAATTTACATCTACTCTGGCTTACAATGGTGGGGTTCAAACTGAACCCCATTAAGTCAAGGATCACCTGTAAATTAAATATAAATGTTTATTTTCCTTGGAAAAAGTTTTTCTTTTTTTAAACATTTTCAGAATGAAATAAATAATCAATTATATTTTGCACAAATTAATAAATACATTTATTACAATTGATTTAACATTAAATATAAATAGATGATTACTAATAAGCTAGTAAATCTACTCTAAGTGAAACTAACTAGGGGAATATCTACAAATCAAATATTTCTTGCCATCTTTTCAATAAACAACAGAACATTTGAATAAATGTATGGATCAATTTGTTTATTTTTTAAATATTAAAACATATATTATTCATAATTCTAATTTTTTTGAGTTTTTTGCAAATTAGCTTTCATACTATATCCTGGTTAATCAGGGTTCTATTATATTTACTATTATTACTTTATACTATTTTTATAATATATAAATGATAAGCTATTATATTATTTAAATAAAAAGGTTGTTAGAAATATTAAATATGTTGGCAGTGAATTATTTCTGTCTTGTTTAGACTACAGGTACTCCTCAATTAACGACCTACCTGTTTAAAGACTGCTCGAACTTACGTCCGAGCTTAAGACTATTTTTTTTATGGAATATTTGGTTTTTGCTCATACGCATCACTTATGACTTTTGTTTGTAATTTCTCTGCACTCGTAGTTCCAAAAAAAATGAAGAAAAATACTGTACTTTGTGCATAATTAAGATATAAATTTTTCATTTGAAATTTGTTTCCAATATTTTAATATAGGAACAAGTTTTTCGCTTACCGACCAATTTGTTCTGTGACCGAGTCGTGAGAACGAAACCCAGTCGTTAAGTGAGGAGTACCTGTATATCTCAATTTTAAATATTTTTTTAAGACATAAATTTAACATTTAAGCATTATTATAATTAACAAAAAATTTATAATTACCTTATTTCCTTTGTTGTGGATTTTTATAAATCTTCCATCAGGATCATATTCAATAATTTCAATATCTCCCTTGGTTGATGACAAAGTTTGTGATGAACTATCATATTTATCTTCCATTTGACTGAAAACTGTTCGTTTCCGTTTTGATCCACGAGTGGGAGTTGAAGCTGCAGGTGTACTTTGCACATATGAATTTTCAGATGCATTTAATGAAATATTTAACCTTCAAATAAGATTAAGAACAACATTATACTATCAAAACTTTATAAATCTTTACAAGAATTAAAAAGTTAAAAGAATAATTTATTTACAAGTCCCAATAAAAAAAATATATAATAGTAATAACAAAAAATAAAATACTTTTTGTTTAATTTTCATTTTTCTGCTAACATTTTCAATCCATCCAAGGATCATACATTAGATTTAAAAGAAAAACAAGAAAAGTCAAATGACAAGATTAAGCCATTTCCAGACAGTACAGTTCATTTCTGGTTTTAATTTTCATTTTTAAATGGAAACATTAGCTAACAATGCTTTACTTTTTGTTGTTATTGTTGTGATTTAGTATAGCAGAAGCTACAGATACTTTTTATAAAATTATAAATTTTATTCCATAAAATATAATATTTAATAAATCATAAATCAAGTTTGAATATTTTTATTATACAACTCACTTCTTATCTGAGAGAAAATTTCTAATATTGACTATCATTTATATTAAAATTTTAATATTTAAAAATATTTTCTATTAGGATATCCATTCTTGTGGCATTTGGTCATCATCCCATGGAGATTGCACCCATGGTTCTCCAGTCTGGAGATAGAGCAATTTGCCTAAATGCCAATAAATTGGAGTGCAGCAGTACCTGACAATATATGAAACTAAATTATATTAGAAACAAAGTTCTTATTTCTATTTATTAATAACAACTTTTGAAATAGCTGTCAACGATTAAAAATTAACCTTGAAAAACTGCTTAAATAAAAATCACAAATCACCCATAGCAAAAGATATCAATGTTAGTTTGTCTGACAAATATAGCATAAACTATGAAAACGGTTAATTTTAATTCAGGAAGGTGTTAAGTTTTAAATTTAAATAGTATTTTATTATTATTTGAGTATTTTAAATCAAATAAATAATTTAAAGGTTTATAATAAAATATATTTTTAGAATAATCAACCTGCTACAAGATATTGCACCATTTATTGACAAAAATATACTGGGTGATTTTGAGCACCCGTACCACCCTTTTTTCTCGGAAATGTGATAAGATATGGCATAAAGCCGGACTGCACCGTTTATATGCCTAAAAAACTGCAGATATTTCAGTCAAAGCTGCAGTGTAGTGGCTAAAGTGCTTCCCTGGGAAGCTGAAAGTTGTAAGTTCGAGTCTCGCTTGCAAAACATTCTCCATCTCAGTATTCAGCCATTATGTATTTTGGAATGGATAGCCATCTTCCGAACGAGCTTTCCTGACTAGTGATGTCATCTAATCTGAATAAGTTCACTGAGCCGATATCAGAATATAAAAATGATCTCTTATCGATGTTTTGTTCAGTATATAATTAAATTGTAAAGAGGATGACATCTGATTACTCTGTAAGCTAATAAATTTGATACTGTTACGCAAATTTATGCAAATGAGCCAAACTAGGGACTGTAATCACTTAGTATAAAACTGTATGTGTCCGACGACACAGCGAGGTGTTGTATTGCGGTGGAACTGGAAATAATGGCATTCAGTTTACTTGTAAAGGTCTACAATTGCTTGAAGTTTGTATCGGAGGTGGAAGTATTAGAAATTAAGTAGGTTTTAAGGTGATATTTATTGTGAATAACTTGATTTTTGAATATTTGAATTTTGATTAAATAAGTTTTGTTGGTTATTTGAATCTGCTTTATTACTGTTTAAAGCTTTGTTTACACTTTTGTAAGTATTCTGAGTCTAATAAATTTATATTTTTGTTATTTAACTTTTTGAGAATTTATTTAATTTATTTAGCATATAAGTCTAAATATCATTTTGTATAGGTTTAGTTCTAACAGTTATTTGATACTTCTAGTTGTAAGTTTCCGGTTGTTTGTTTTGCCGGTTAGACGCTAATTTTTGATAGATTGTTTTTGATTTAATTATATTTATTTTAGAAAGTAGTAAAAGACGAGCTCAAACCAAACTCTGGATTTGCAGTGTTGTTTAAACCGTTAGGATAGATTATTATTGTATTTATTTATTATTATTGGTATTCGTTAGAATTCGTGAAATCGCAAATGGCACCTGAACAGGGACCCCTCGCCCACCATCAGTGCATCCTTTGTCTACTAATTTTTGTAAATTTTGTTGCTCAAGTAATCCTGCTAATAGCCGACAGCAATATCATCGTCGACCTGTCCAGTCATTACCATTGGTTGTCCTTGCCGCCAGGGATGGTGAAGTTTATTGTTCCAGTAGATCAGAAGTTGTTGTGTTTTCCCCAGCAAGTCCTTTGGAAGAGGAAACAGGCAAGTACAGAAAGAAGAGCCGCACGATGATATTGCTTGCAAGGGTGTTCGAAGAAGCAGGAAGCCTATAGAAATGATGACTGGGGCCTCTTTTGGTTCCCCAGCATTGTTCTTTTGGGGAAGAGTTTTGTGAGGATTAAGAAAAATTTTTATTCCGTAATAATAATTGCTTTAAAATTTAAAAGAATAAATAAGTTAATACCTGATACCACGAGGACAGCATGTGATGGCAGATGCCATGTTGGTGAACTATTACCCTCATCAGCAAAGATTTGTTTGATAAAAATTATTAATTTAATGTTTAATATAATATTGTTTACTTTTTGTAAAAAAGCAAGAGACTATTTATACAAGAAAGCAAAAAGTTTTTATTTATTCAAGAATTCAAGACACGGTTGAGAATATGCAAATTGGCATAGGAATAAGTACTGTCAAAACCAATGCCCAGCGCTGTTCCTTCATCATTCTGTTCCTGTCGTTATGTGGTGATCATCTTCATGTACTTTGTCTGTTGCGGTGTTTAAGTTAAATGTCGTCTGGAAACTTGTGGATATGGTGTAGTATAGTAGTCGTTATTATTTATGTTGTAAAAGGAACAATTTTTTTTTTATTCTAACATCCAGTTCATAAGTTTATTTAATTATGTTACAGTTAATAGATTATTTTGTTTAAGGATGCAGTATTCATTTGGACTGACTGGTGTAAACATAGTTTAACATCATGGGCTATGCAAGGGGTCAGAACTCTGGCAAAGTTTCAGAGGCGGGACCGAATTTCGCAGGCATATCATCCCAGAGACTTCAAGAGAGTGATGATCCAGACTCACCAGACCCAGTCCATTCAACATTGAATTGAAGACTGTCAGAATTATGTAGTGTTTAGTTATTTATGACTTGTAATAATTAAATTCATTCATCCAACCATTCATTCATTAAACTTTGTGTTTTTTGTTTATAAGTTTAAATAATTCATTCGTTAAAATTTGATCTTTTGTTCACAGATGTAAAGTTTTCATTTTTTTTATCCTTTTGAAGAAACCCTTATCGCTATCTCACCCATGCTAAATTCAACTCATTTTACGCAATTTTGTGCTACATGATTATTTCATAGAACCAATTGATCACATAAAGCGAGGGACACCTGTATTTTTAGCATTCAAACTTTGTACATGTATTCAGTTCATTTAAGAATTATAAATGATAACTGAAAAACTGAATGCTAAGCAAAATTATGCTAAAATGTAATATAAATTAAACAGATCATTTGCAGGCATTTATTATTAAACAATGCATGAAACAGTTGATCTCTGTTGTTATAGACTGTTATATCCTAGATAAAAACTTTTATATTTATTGGCAAAGTTATATGCTGTATTATGTGCATCTCAAATCACTTATTATATATAACTCAATAGTAAATTCATGATTTAGGTGATAATGAAGACAAAAAATATGTCTGTACCAGTAAAGTCATATATTGTGTGTGCTTGTCTGGATCTGCTATAACAACAGACCTGCTTCCTCAAAACTTATAAAAGAGCAGTGCTTTGGATGAAAATCATCATTTCTCTAATCACATTATAAACAGAATTGTGTTTAACCCATTGAGGTTTGCAGAATTTTTTAAAATAAACCCAATTAACATGCAAAAAAATTAAAATTGTGAAAGCTTGCTTAATTTTCATCAAAATTTTTACAATTTATTACATTTTTTATTGTCATTCTAATGATGTAAAATTTTTTCCAAATTTTATTTCTTTCACAACTTTTTGTTCATTATATGAAATCAGAGAAAAAAACAATTTTTATATATGAAATCTTAGCCATCCAACAAAATATTTGGTATTTTTGATAGTGGCAAGTCTTATGAATAAAATAAGATATGAAGAAAATCAGATATTTTAAAAAATTATCGATAAAAAACAAAGTATTATGTAAATCTTAATTAGTTAAGTTGATTAATTAGTCAAAAAGTAATATAAATTTATTAAAATATTGTCATTTTTTTAATAAAATATATTTATTGATATGTTTTTCCTTCATTTCAATAATTTTTATTTTAATTTTTTTTATAAATTTTCGAATTTATAACCAAAAACATGACACTTGAAAATCATCCATATAAGATACAAATAAATAAAGTTCAACCTGCTTCCTAATTAATTCCAAGTTAAAACAAGCCTTTATAGCAGGATAAAACTTTTATTAATAAAGAGTAAAACATTTTCAGTCTATTATAAGACCTGCATCAGTACATAAAAATTTATGTACTGATGAAGGTCTTATAATAGACTGAAAACATTTTACTCATTGTTAATTGTCCTTTGTTAATAAAAGTTTTTTTCTGCTATAAAGGCTTGTTTTAACCTGAAATCATCCACAATTGTATCAATATATAAACAGCTATAACATTTTCTACTTTACTTTAATTGGCCTGGGTATGCTTTGTTGACACACTACACCTAATCAGTGGTGCCGAGAGAAATCCCGGGCCCCGGTACGAATCAGGTTTTGGGCCCATATATATAATAAATTCTTATTGTTAGGAAGCGGCCCGGGCCCTTCAATCTTCTACGGGCCCGGGGAATTTGTCCCCTCTTCCCTGGCCTCTCGGCGTCTATGCACCTAATACCACACACAACACAGTAAAGTAGGCTTGGCTGTGGTTTCTTGTGAAATGACTGGCTGCCTTCTAACAATAAAAGTGCCACGCCTCTTTTTATGGTTAGGTTAGGTTAGTTAGATTAAGCCACCATATCCTCATGGGATATTCTGCATCTGGCGGTGACCACTTATAGAACCTATCACAGGCTGGCCAACACCCATGATGGGGTCAACCAGATGGTTGAAGGAATTGGGTTCAACAGGCCAGGCCCAGACTCCTCCTGAAAAACTGGAGGTTTGGACCTGGATCCTCCAGGGTGGCAAGCCAAAGCTTTACTATGCAGCCATCTGGCTGACATCTTTTTTTTAACCTGAGGTTGTTTACATTAGGATTCTCTCATATTTTACTAAATTATCAGTAAAAGTAAAGCAATAAATGAACAAATAAGTAAAAATATTGTTTATTTTAACAGAATTAACCAAAATTTTTGTATTATTGGCAAAATTTTTTCAATTTTACAGCTCATCATAAAAAATTCCATGTTTTACTTAAAATTTCAAAAATAAGTTTATTTCACCCCAAAATCAAAATAAGATTACTAAAATATAATAGAATAGAAAGCAGAATCAATAAGATTCAATGAAAAATAATCAAATTTCTATTAATACAAGCATTCACATTTTCTATCTTTAAAACGGAAATTAAAAAGAAATTTTGGCAATCGAAAAATTTAGGACCCATCAAAGGCACATATTTTCACCAAATAAATGCAAAAAAACTGCTCCATGATAGCTGCATTGCTTAACTCAGGATTGAATTTTTTTTAATTATTTATGTTCCACTTTCATGTCATAGAATTTCAACAGGTTAACACATTTGTGTTATACATAGCATGTGTCCAATTAATATATTAAAATGTTTTATACCAAAGTACAATCTTCATATAAAATAACATAACAATGATTAAGTATCATTCTTCTACAAAATGTTAAAATGAAACACTTTATTTAAAATTCCATGAAACTTTCAATAGATTAAAAAAATTCAAAGTTGCTAATTTTTTATGATGCTACCATATAAAATTAGTTCAAGTTTTTTTATAGCATGAAAAACTTATTCTCTCTCTATATTAGTATATTATTTCTTTTTGAAATGAAATAAATTATTCTCTTATTTAAAAATTTTTGTACTTACTTATTCATTCCATCATCAACATTCCTTTTAAAAAGGGTTTTTCTTGTTAACTCTTTTTGTAAAGGATTTTGAGATTGTTGCTCTTCTCCTTGTTTCTCAGTTATTTGTTCATTTTTTGCTTCATTAGAAATTCTTCCTTGAGATTGTCTTTGTTGGCCAGGAGCGCAACCTAATTGTGCGGGAGTAGGTGCTAACACAAAAGTTTGAGACGGTGATGGAGAATTAATATTCTGATTAGGAGATTTAGGAGATGGAGAATTTTCTGTAACTTGTGAAGGAGTAACAGATGTTGGCACTGTTTTAAGTGGTGATAACCCAAGAGGAGAAGGAAGTGTCTATGAAAGAGAATAATTAAATAAATTAAATAATATAAGTAAAAGTAACTAAAATAAGTACTTAAATAATATTTAAATGTAAATGCAATTTGCACATTCTACCTTTCTTAAAATAGAAAATGTTGAAAAATGCATTTAAAAATTATTCTTGCAATTAAAAAAACAGATTACTTGATATATCAATCAAGATCATATTTTCATTTATTGCTATTCTATGTAATTTTTATTTTTTAATTTATAAATTAAAATTATTCTATTTTAATAAATAATTATTTTGATTCATTTTTTAGCAATCATCATAATGATGAAAATATAAAATCTAACAATCAAAAAATTTTGATTTTTTTGTTTTATAAAAATCAGAAATTTATATAAAAAATATTTAAAAAAATATAACACAAATTAAGTATCACACTGTCAAACTTTAACATCTAAATATAATGTTTTCAAGTATTTATGTTGATAAATATTGTAATCATAATCAAATCAAGTATGAATAAAAATTATTGTTTAAATTAATTATATAAAATAAATATTAGTTGTGTTAAAATCAAATACAATTATTTAAAAGATTTTCATATTATTAAATGGTAATGTTAAATTATTAACAATTATTAATACTGCACAGTATTTCTTGCACACAACTTTTACTTATTTATACAGGTAGTTCTTGATTTTATGAGTTAATTTGTTCCTAGAGTGAGCTTATAAAGCAAGAACTCATAAACCAAGAACCAATTTCTCATAGACATAATGTTAAAAATAAGTTCTGTTTTCAACAATAAAATTTGACCATAATAAAATTGAAGTCAACAAAATCAATAATTTAAATGATGATGAAACAATGATTTATCTATTTAAAGAAAACATGGCCTTTAAAATCAAACAAATTATAAATTATTTATCATACAAATGTTTAAAGAACTTTTATTCTTCATTATTATTGACAAATAAGTAGATGAATTTTTATATACATGAACTACAGCCTTAGTCAAAATCCAGGAATGAAAGTTATTTGCATATATGTGTTGGTAAAACCAGTATATAGATGGCATTCTATTTCCACTTCTTATGCTGCCAACTTTGATTTTTCCTGATTTCATAGCAGATGATGGAATTTCTGCTACAAATCCACATACTGGGTTGTATAACTACAGTGCTCCTCGGATATAATGCTCTTGTTTATACCGCGAATTTGGATATACCATGGGTCTTTCTTCTTCCCCATTCGTTTGAAAGAGATTCTGAGAAAAATATAATACATTGCATAATTGATGTCCATTCATCACAGTACGAGGATGGATTGCAGAAAAATGAAGATTACGAACCTTCTAGGATTAATTGGACAGCTTTCTCTTATTCTCTAATTTAGAATAACTAAATTAAAAATATGAGAAGCCGTTGTTATAGCATGGTTGTCTTATAACACAGGTCAGATCACCACCCCACAAACCTGTGTTATAACCGGGGACCACTTTACTTTTATGGTTTAAAATACTTATTTTTGCAAGGTCTGGGACAACTAATATTTTTGAGACCCTTCAAAATTTAAAATAAAACTATAGACAAGAAAATAAAAACAATAATATTTAATATTTATTCAATTATAACATTTATTTATTTCAGAGAAGCTTTGCATGCTTTAACATTAGCAAATTCAGTTATTATTTCAGAATAATCTAAGTACACACAATTTGGTAATTAATGTTGTGTTGCCAGGTCATTTAGTCGCTTTTAACACTTTGTCAATTGTAGAAAGTTTTTAATTCTTTTCAGAACACTAAATGATCTTTCATTCACAGGCATAGTTAAAAAATACGAAATACAATAGCTGTATTCAGTAATATGTTTAGGAATCCCATGTCGATAATTTCTTTAAGCAATTCTGTCAGTTTTGTACTTAATTAAAAATTGGATTTGTAAACATGCTTCAGTAATATTAGTTGTTCTACAATTTCATCACTTATTTCATTTTCATGTTTCTCTTGCAATAATTTTGCCTTTGAAACTATATTTTCCTGATCCATTTCAGTAAATTTTCATAAAATTTCAAAAAAAGAAAATTGAAGAAATTGCTTGAAATTGATGTGTAAGTCCATCTATTATTGAATTGATAATTTTGTTAAAAGCATTTATATGAAAATATTCTTCAGCAGATATTTGGTCTTTTAATCAATGATTTATTTCAAATTCTGTGGGTCATTTTCGGTTAAAATTTTTTTACATTCAACAAGAACTGATTTCCAGGTTTTCTTAAGCTGTTTTATATTTTTAATTAGACTCTCAATATTATCCTTTTTCTACATCCAATGTTTCTTTATAGGATTCAATAATGAGATTCGTTTGATGTAATAACATTAGTATTTTCAACTGAACTGTAGACATAAGAACATGTTCAAAATTTGACAAATATTTTTCAAAAACAGGAATCTGTATTTGTGCATTAATGGGAAGGCTTCTTAAATCAATTTCATTTAAAGCAGATCGCAAGAACTTCAAATATAGAGCCACTGGTTTCACTGCATCTAGCCTTGCTGACCACCTTGTTTTTGAAATATTGTGTAAGGAATAGCCTGCTAAATGTTTTTTTTTTTTTTAAACCTCCAATCTTCTTGGACTTCCACTAAAGAAATTATAAATTTGTTGGACAATACCAAAGAAAGTTATTGGCTTCTGTGCAAGATTCTGTTGAATCCATTCTGATAAGATTTAAAGTATAGTTTTCACAATCAGAGAATGTATAATTTCTATTTTCATACAAAATAACTGTTTGCACACCATTATATTTTCCTATCATATTGGCTCCATTATTGTAGCCTTGTCCCACACAATTTTTAAAACTTAGTTTTAATTCATGGAGCATATTTAAAAGTTTGCTAGCAATTTCTTGGCTGATTTTATCCAAAAAAATATAAAAGCATATAAAACATTCTTCAATTGAAAATCCAATTCATTAAACTTCACATAATGAATAATTAATGTTGTTTGTTCCTTATGAGATGAATCTGGAGTTGCATCAGCAATAATAAAAAAATGTTGTTGTTATGTGCCATCAAATCGAGTTCGACTTCTGGTGACTGCGTGGACAAATTCTCTCCATTCAGACCTATTTTTGGTCAGATCGCACAGTTGTTCTAAAGTCATTCCAGTAATTGTCTTAATCCTATCTATCCATCTTGTTCATTATCGTCGTCTTCTTCTGCTTCCCTCCACCTTTCCAAGCATAATCATCTTTTCCAATCCATGCTCTGCACGCATCACATGTCCAAAATATGAGAGCTGCTGTTTGGTGATCATGGCTCTAGGGAGCGGCCTGGTTTAACTTCATCCAACACTGATTTATTGGTTCTTCTTGCAGTCCAAGGAATTCTGAGCAATCTTCTCCAGATCCACAATTCAAAGGAGTCTATCTTCTTTCTTTCACATTTCCTGATTGTCCAACTTTCACAACCATACATTACCACAGGGAAGACCATTGCCCTTACTATCCTTATCTTGGTTGACAAAGAAATATCTTTATCCTTCATTATCTTGGATAAACCGGTCATTGCAATTCTTCCTAGGGTCAACCTCTTCCTTATATCTCCAGCACACTGTCCCTTTTTATCAATTCTGGAGCCAAGGAAGACATAGTTGTCCACAGCCTCTATCTTCTTGCCATCAATTTTAAAATCAGTATTCATGCTTGTTGTCATTACTTTTGTCTTTTTTATGTTTAGCATTAGTCCACATTTGGCACTTTCCTTTTTGACTTTCTTAATCAATTCCATCAAGTCTTCCTTGTTTTCGGCCAGCAGAGTGGTGTCATCAGCATATCTCAGATTATTGATGATTTCTCCACCAATTCAAATGAGCCATTCTCATAACATATTCACTGTAACAATTAAAAAGGTATGGAGAGAGAATGCAGCCATGTCTCACTTCATTTCTTATTTTGAACCATTCTGTCTCTCCAAATTCTGTTCTAACAGTAGCTTCTTGTCCAATGTAAAGGTTTCTCATGAGTAAAATAAGATCTCAGGAACTCCCATGGATCTCAAAACGTTCCACAGCTTAGCATGGTCGACACAGTCAAAAGCCTTACTGTAATCAATAAAGCACAGGTACACATCTTTTTGGTGTTCCCTGATTTCTCCATTATCCATCTGATGTTTGCAATTTGGTCACGTGTTCCTCTGCCTCTCCTGAAACCAGCTTGCACTGCTGGCATTTCTCTATCCATGTATGGTCTATTCTTTTCTGTAAAACCTTTAGTAAGACCTTACTGGCATGAGAAATTAATGCAATGATATGATAATTTGCACATTTGCTAGTATCACCTTTTTTTTTGATATAGGAATAAATGTTGACTTCTTCCAGTCATTTGGCCACTCGGCCTTATTCTAAGTATGCTGATATAGTACTGTTAGTACTTTAATCGCGGCTTCTCCACCAGCTTTCCACAGCTCAATTGGAATTCCATTTGGTCCTGGTGCTTTCTTATTTGGGAGTTGTTTCAGTGCCCATTGTACTTCACTTTGCATTGGTGCAGGTTCTGTAATAAGATGCACATCGTAAGTTTCTATCATGTTGCTGTTTTGCTTGTAAAGATTTTTCTGTGTATTCTTTCCATCTTTGTTTCACTTCAGTTGCTTCAGATATGGTTCTCCCATCTTTATTCCTGAGAATTCCAACTTTTTCTGTAAACTTGCCTGTGATTTCTTTAATTTTCTTGAAAAGATCCCTTGTTTTTCCCGTCAAATTTAGGTTTTCTATTTGTTGGCACTCTTGATTTAGAAATTTTCTTTAACTTTTCTAGCTTGACGTTGGGAATCGGCATTCAATTTCCTTACTTCTTGTATATTCCCTGCAACTTTCATTCTCTTCCATTCTTTTGCAATATGGATAGCTTCTGCAGAAAGCCAAATAGAAGTCTTCTTCTTTCTAATTTGGGGAATGTTGTTCTTTGCTTCTGATTGTACAATTTCTCTTAGTTCAGTCCATAATTCATCTGGTTCGCATTCTAACATATTCAGTGCACTAAATTTATTTTTTACAGCAACTGAATATTTAATGGTATGTTGTTTAGATCATATCTGGTGGGTGGAGCTTGTTTATTCAGTTTTCTTAGTTTAATCCTGATTTTTGAAATCAGTAGTTCATGATCAGTTCCACAGTCAGTACCCGGGAGAGTCTTGGCGGATTGTATTGCCCTCTTCCATCTTTTATTCCCTATTACATAGTCAATCTGGTTTCGATGTTGTCCGTCTGAGGATGTTCATGTGTAAAGTCTTCTTTTGTGCTGCTGAAAAAAGCAGCACAAAAGCAGCACAGTGTTAGCAATAAATAGAGAATTCTCTCCACAAAAATCAATTAGTCTTTCTCTAGCATCATTGCGAGTTCCTAAACCAAAAGACAGTATATATGACCACTTGCTTTTGCATATAAAGAACTGTATAAGCACTATTAGCAAGGTAATAAAACTTTTATTGGCACATAATGTTTTCGGACAATATTCAGTCCCTCATCAGTATGCCTCTCTTTTAGCGAAGATTACAAAATTATTAATTTCAATTTTAAATTAACAATTCAATTTCAGAAATTAATAATTTTGTAATCTTCACTAAAAGAGAGGCATACTGATGAGGGAATGAATATTGTCCAAAAACGTTATGTGCCAATAAAAGTTTTATTACCTTGCTAATAGTGCTTATACAGTTCTTTATATCCTAAACCAAATTTCTCAGTAATCCCTGGTATTCTAATTTCGCCAACTTTTGCATTCCAGTCACCAATTAGCAACAGCATGTATTTGCCTGAAATAGTGTCTATTGTTTCCTGTAGCTTGCCATAAAAATCTTCAATCTCTTCCTCTGTGGCACTTGTGGTAGGTGCATAGACTTGAATAAGAGTGATGTTTGTTGGATGTCCTTTTATTCTTATTGTAATTATTCTCTCGTTAACAGGGTTGAAACCAATCACTGATTTGCCAATGGTCTTCTGAAGAACAAAAGCTACTCCATTTCTTCTTTTGGAGTCGTGATTTGAGTAGTATATCACAAATTCTCAGGAGTTAAAGTGACCCTTTCCAGTCCAATTGAGCTCACTTACACCTAATATCTCTAACTGTGTACGAACCAATTCTGTCTTCACAATCTCCAGTTTGCCTTGATTCATACTCCTTACGTTCCACATTCCTATGGTGTGTGTCTTCATGAAACATGGGCCTTTTCTTTCACTGCTGTAATCATCAACAACTAGGCTTCCTTGTGGCTTTGACTTAATCATGTCATTACGCATGGAGCTACTCAAAGAGGTCCGCTGTTCTTCTCCAGTAGCCATAAGGATGCCTTCAGGGCTGGGGAGCTCACCCTCCAGCATCATAACACTAACACTAACAGATCTGTCCATGCAGTTTTCTTGGCATAATACAGAAGTGGTATTTACCATTGCCTTCTTCTGGGATGTTTATCGACGACCATGTCTAGATCCGCACTGTTCTGTGAAAACGGGGGCACCTTGAGAAGGATGTGGCTCTTTTCCACGCAGTGCGGTCTTGGTAAAGGAGTGGCTAGGTCTCAAAAGCAGAAATGAAATGCATCACATTATCCTAGTCTAAGACCTTATCCCCAAAAAAATATTAAGCCTTATTAACTTCCTCAATGATTATATTTTGAACAAATGAGCACAAATATTAATAAACTCATTCTGTATGCAAAGTTGCGAATTTTAACAAATGAAATACTATTAATTATAACTAAGCCTAATGGTTAGCGACTCTGCAAATTCCAGAGTTCTGCCTGGGCTCAGGTCTTTTCTAAGTTCTAACTTAAATATAATTAATTACAAAACAATCTAACAATAACGTAACGTCTAATAGACAAAACGAAAAATGGAAATTGGAACTTATAACTAAAAGTACCGATTAGGTGTTAGAAATAGAACAAACAAAACAATGTTAGAAACTTATGATAAATAAATTGAAGAAATTCTCAAACAAGTTAGATAACGAAAAATATAAAATTTATTAGACTCAAAAACACTTACAAAAGTGTTAATAAATGCTTTATTGAAACAATAATAAAGCAACAAACAAGTATCCAACAAAACTTGTTTAATTCAATTCAAATATCCAAAATCCACAAGAAACAAACCTTAAATACTACTAAATTCTACTACCTCCACTTCCGAAACAAACTTCAAACAATCGTTGATCTTTACAAGAATTCAAATGTCATTCGCCAATTTTACGTCTGGATTCAACACCTCTGGTTATCAAACAACACCTCAAAAAACTTGTTGATTGCGTCGATCTTTTATACTGTAGTGATGTACAGTCCCGTGTTGCTTCATTTACATACTTATACGTAACAAATTCAAAGTTATTAGCTTACAGAGTAATTCATTCATGTCATCATCTTTACAATTAATTTATATATCAAACAAAACACAGTTACAGATCATTCTTATTTTCACATATCAGTTCAGTGGTAAAATTAGTTAGATTAAATAATGACGTCATTAACAGGGATAGCTCTTCCAGGGGATGGTTCTGATTCCGTATCACGTGATTGCTAACGACGGAGACCGTGGAAAGTTAACTTTTAAACTAAAATATAATACGTTAGAATATAAGAAAACAACGCTAAAATAATAGAGTGAATAAAATAAAATAAAAATAAGACAGGTCAAAGTTAACTTCCTCACATGTATTCTTGTTGAAAGATAATGAACTTGCATTCTCTTATTGTCTTCTTATGCAGCTCATATTTATAAAACATGCTCTGCTAACATTGGACCATAATAATTAACAGTTACTTAACAGTTCAAGTAATCCAAGAAAATTACCATTATGTGGTTTCTAATGCATGCATCAGAACCAAAAAAGGCTAGCTCACTTTAGAAAGGAAAAAATATTATATCAAAATAATACTTCAATAGCTTTTTCCAATATTTTGCTTGGTAGTTAATTTCATTCAGAAACAAATTTTCTATTTTACTATCAGCTAAAGCTCTTTTATGTGAATTTTTCCATAAAACATAATTCTCTTTATGTGAAAGAGAATTTTTGTGAGAAGGTATGCATTCATAACATTTTCCAAACCATTTCCAGTTTATCTGTTAAATATAAAAATGGGAATTTGTTCTTATTCAGAATGTAACATGTAGATAAGCAACTTGCTCAATACCATAATATATATTAAAACAGCTCAATTAGCAAGTTCAAACAAAATTTATTGCAGTATAACATTTTCGGACTGCACCTCAGTCCCTCTTCAGTACCGTTACACACACGTAACGGTACTGAAGAGGGACTGAGGTGCAGTCCGAAAATGTTATACTGCAATAAATTTTGTTTGAACTTGCTAATTGAGCTGTTTTAATATATATTATGGTATTGAGCAAGTTGCTTATCTACATGTTACATTCTGAATAAGAACAAATTCCCATTTTTATATTTAACAGATAAACTGGAAATGGTTTGGAAAATGTTATGAATGCATACCTTCTCACAAAAATTCTCTTTCACATAAAGAGAATTATGTTTTATGGAAAAATTCACATAAAAGAGCTTTAGCTGATAGTAAAATAGAAAATTTGTTTCTGAATGAAATTAACTACCAAGCAAAATATTGGAAAAAGCTATTGAAGTATTATTTTGATATAATATTTTTTCCTTTCTAAAGTGAGCTAGCCTTTTTTGGTTCTGATGCATGCATTAGAAACCACATAATGGTAATTTTCTTGGATTACTTGAACTGTTAAGTAACTGTTAATTATTATGGTCCAATGTTAGCAGAGCATGTTTTATAAATATGAGCTGCATAAGAAGACAATAAGAGAATGCAAGTTCATTATCTTTCAACAAGAATACATGTGAGGAAGTTAACTTTGACCTGTCTTATTTTTATTTTATTATGCACTCTATTATTTTAGCGTTGTTTTCTTATATTCTAACGTATTATATTTTAGTTTAAAAGTTAACTTTCCACGGTCTCCGTCGTTAGCAATCACGTGATACGGAATCAGAACCATCCCCTGGAAGAGCTATCCCTGTTAATGACGTCATTATTTAATCTAACTAATTTTACCACTGAACTGATATGTGAAAATAAGAATGATCTGTAACTGTGTTTTGTTTGATATATAAATTAATTGTAAAGATGATGACATGAATGAATTACTCTGTAAGCTAATAACTTTGAATTTGTTACGTATAAGTATGTAAATGAAGCAACACGGGACTGTACATCACTACAGTATAAAAGATCGACGCAATCAACAAGTTTTTTGAGGTGTTGTTTGATAACCAGAGGTGTTGAATCCAGACGTAAAATTGGCGAATGACATTTGAATTCTTGTAAAGATCAACGATTGTTTGAAGTTTGTTTCGGAAGTGGAGGTAGTAGAATTTAGTAGTATTTAAGGTTTGTTTCTTGTGGATTTTGGATATTTGAATTGAATTAAATTTTCGGATCTTTTAGATTTGTCGTTATGTAGCAAACTGAAGATGGTAGGAGCTCTTCTAAAAGTGTGTTTCATATTGGTTGATTTAAAAGAAGATTTCGCATACCGAACCCGTGGCCCATACCGGAAGTCAGCACTGATGGACATCGCGCTACTGACTCGGCTACTCGGCATTCTGACATGTTTGCACATTTTTTATTATCATACCAGAAGTCAGCACTGCTGGACAGCGCGCTACCGACTCGGCGTTCTGACGTGTTCGCACATTTTTTTATTATATATAACAGCTATGAAAACTTTGAATCCATTTTTCGGTCGGAATTGGCTGAATAGTCGCACTAATATTTTATCATATTAACACCATGAAGGGTAAACTACCAACACACACAAGTTTGATTCCAAAGTTCAATTCCTCCAAACCGCGCCTTCTCCTTGTGAGATAATTGATTCCAAAGTTCAATTCCCAGACCGCGTCCTCTCCTTGTAAGTGCTTGTTCTTATAAATATTGGACTTCTCAAGGTGAATAGTTGGTCAGAGTTCAAACAGCACTAACAGCAAATAAAAAACTTTTAATACGGTAAAATGTTTTCGGACCCGTTACTGGTTCATCATCAGTACATGATTCTATGTTATTGTTATGTTTGAAAAGTTATCTCTGTAAGAAACATGTACTGATGAGGGACCGGTAACGGGTTCGAAAATGTTTTACTGTATTAAAAGTTTTTTACTTGCTCTTAGTGCTGTTTGAACTCTGATCTCATATATTGAAGCAAGTTGTTTTTTCAATTTTAATGTGAATAGTTGGTTTGAGTAGATTAGTTCTGTTTATATGCTCTGAGAAATTAAATAATTTAACACTGGTAGAACTGCAGGTTTCTTTTTCCTTAAAAAAAAGTATCAGCACAGAGGTCCACTTTGAAAAACATTGTTTTAGTCAAATCATCTAAATAAGGTGCATCTGTTTTTATTCTTTTTTAATAGTCTTAAATATACAGGTAGTTCTCAACTTATGATTATCTATACTGATGTAATCAGTTAATTCTGTGATTGGTCAATGCATTTCAATGGATTTGAGTCCTTGACCTAATGGTGTGATATATGGAAAGAGTCCTTTTTTGTTTCTGGTTCTTGTAGTTTTCTGTTCTTTATGTTTATTAAGATATTGTCCTAGTAAGCATTAGTAATGAGAAATCCATAAATTTTAGGCATATACAACATGTGACCATTCCAACTTTAAGATGGCAGAGAAACCAAACCTTATTATAAGTTGAGGAATACCTATATTGTGATAATCTAAGAAAATTTATTTTTTTGTAAATTTTTACAAAAAATAAAATTTCATTATGGGTGTTATCTATTGTATTCAATTTATATTCTAGATCAGCACTTCTCAAACTTTTTTCATTCTTTTTTTCTTTTGTATGGTAAGCTTGGTGGCTAAATTTTGATTGCCCCTTTCCACTCAAATAGAGTACTAAGGGAGCCGTTCTGGGCAACATTAAAAGCAAAATGTAGAAAAA